>APFE030502023.1:37283-148208 GCA_000404065.3 Pinus taeda
GGTGAACCTACCTATGGTTT
Source organism: Pinus taeda (assembly GCA_000404065.3). Taxonomy (NCBI): domain Eukaryota; kingdom Viridiplantae; phylum Streptophyta; class Pinopsida; order Pinales; family Pinaceae; genus Pinus; species Pinus taeda. The sequence continues at coordinate 37,304 of APFE030502023.1, forward strand.
TCGGTCCATGGTATTGGATGCTTCGGCATGTATAAATATGTATTGTAACATTGAAAGGAAATAATGAAAAATCAAGCTGGTAGTCCCGATTTTGGGATCCAGTGGGAAATTTCGGTGTATATGTGTTTTATGTGTTATGCTCTCGCATTGTTTATTTTTCTGTGATTTAGAATTTGTATGCAGGTAATTTCTATACGGGGTTAAAATCTACATCCTCCTGCTTCCAGGTAGTTCATGAACACTAGACAATGGTGCTTGTCAGGTCCCTAGCCTTTGCACTTTACGCACCATACATCCTCGCACGCTTTTGGGCGAGCTGTCCTATCTTGTTTCAAACTTTGCATTTCAAGGCACAATGTTTTCAACTGCATGTAGATCTATTGGACTCCTAGGTTAGGATCTTGTATTGGGGTCTCATGTAGTCTCATTGGGATTTCCAAGGCCTTGGACTGAGTGGATAGCTTCTACTATGACAACGCGTTCCTTAGATGCTGTGTTAGTGAAGCTACAAACCATGCGTGGTGTTGCCCATCCGTCAAGGTCATGTTGGCTTCATGAATCATACACTTTAGTCTGTGATCTAGCTCCCAGGGAGTATCACCTGGAAGCATCGTGATTTCCTTAAATCCAATGATCGACCGTGTCTCTAATTTTGGCCTGCTAAATTCCTTGTTTAGTGCAGCTTGGATATCCGTGATCCCTACATTTGAATTGTCATTGGAATCCTTAATGTACGACGTTAGTACACGATCCTGCAAAGTGGTCACCAGCGTTGCCTTCTTTATATTTTCATCCTTGACTCCCTACTCTTCCCATACAGCCTTTACCATGAACCAAAACTAGACTGGATCTTCGTTCCCTACTCATTTGAACACCAGAAACTTTATCGCGCTCGTCATATTATAATGTGGCGGTGGTGGAGGTGGTGTGGGCAAAGACATGGGTGAAGATGGTGAAACTGGTGGTGTTGTAGGTGTGGGTGGTATGCGCGGAATTCACTACTTTATCAGACTGATTGCACTTCTTGGTGAGACTTTCACGAGATCATTCTCGCTTTCCCGCGGAGGTGAAATAAAGGGGATGGACTCTAGTTCTACGCTACCTTTGTTTCTATAGATCCTCCCATTCTGCGTAGCCATAAACATAAATTTATTTTCATAACCCACTTTTCACATAGTAGCATTTTAATCCAGGTGTTCAAAGATTTAAAGTACTTACCTCGTGGTCCTTTGAGGAAGCATCATGCCACCTCGCTCTAGTTGATTGAAGTATCTACCGTGAACTTGGTGATAAACCCTCCTATAATTGGATCGAGCGAATGGTCCACAGCATGTGCAATCTTATCTTCTAACGCTTCCAATCTGCACACCAGCTTTGGAGTGCACATAGTAGGTTTGTTGAGTCTACACCTTCCTTGACTATCTGCTACCTTCGCGATCAACTCACACAACTCATAGGGGAAGGATGCAAAGAAAATTTCATGGATTTACATATATAAGTAGCAATCTAACCACTCTTGCTTTGATAACTGCGGATTCTTGTTTTCCTACGCTGCGAACTCGTGAATATTTCAGTCCAACCACTCTTCAATTCCTTTCTTTGTCGAATTACAGTGACCCGACATCAGGCATCTCTTATGCAGATCCCCGTCTCGGCAACGAAACCATTTGTTGGGTTAATGGGGCTTGACCCAGGTTTAGAGTTAAGTTAGCCAAACAAATCTTGGTACTACTGGCCCTTTCGGCAACAATCCGCAGAGCGCGGATTGAGGTCTCACTCGAAGTAGTATGGGAGGGTGCTAAAACAAGGTTTCCGCACCCTGGAGGTGTTTGATGGCTTCAAGTGGTCTGTGGTTCGACCCTGGGCACACATCACTTCGCGCACTTTCCTGTACTTCGCAGCCTGCTATACTGCCTTTGTATAGCCCTACTCAGGGGCTGAACATTGTGCTTCTGCATTATTACCCAAGTCCTTACTAGTATTTCAATGTTAGTTGATTATTTTAGCCTACTTGTGTGCTTCAAATTATACTTAATAACATAAACCATTGATACAGGTGCACATAGTAAATAAACAATATATTTGCAATTTATATCAATGATGGATTAAGTCAAGAACAGATACACATAATTATGATAAAACTTCTCTTTATTAATTCCTTCCTTGGTTATAGACTCGACTCCGCCCTGCGTACTCAACTGCAGGGTTCCACGCACTCAACTATAGAGCCTTCTCCTACTCTACGACCCAAAGACACACTTAGTCACTTAGATTCTTCCTTCTCTCTCCTATTCTCTATCTCTCTTTACACTTAGAGCCTCACTCTATTTATACAATCCCATGGTCCAGGGACCATGGGTAGGTCTATCTAGCCAACATTACATTACAAAACTAGGGCGGACAAGCCTATGACTCTATCATACATTTCGTGCTTTGCGCCAGCAATTTGTGGATCTTTGCAACAAGAATGGGTCAAAACTTGGGCTCTGAGCCCCAAAACATGTCGTGGGGGATTCCATGCCCAACAGCTACCACACTTAAGGAGGGAACTATCACAGCAGAAGAGAAAAACTCAGGCAAAGGCTTCAGAGATTTCCATGAGGCTTCATGAGACCCTGAGGTAGGATCCTAACCTAGGATTTCGGAAGATTCATGCGCAGTTGAAGAATCTGTGCCTTGAGATGAACAGTCTAAAATAGGACATGGCGGTTCACCCAGAAGTGCACGAAGAAGTGTGGTGTGTGAAATGCAAGGGTCTAGCTCATGACAAAGACCACTGCCCAGTTTTTAAAAATTACCTTGCAGGAGGAGGACTGATGCCTTTAAGGCCAAAAGCTCAAGAAGAACCTAGAATGATGCCTGCTCTATGGTGCGCAATCTGTCAAATAGCTGGAAAACATGCCATGGATAATTGCCACCTGTTATAGAAGTATATGCAAAATTCACAATAGTTGTTTTGTAGCTTTTGCAGGTCAATGGGACATGGCGAGCATACTTGCAGAAGCTATGAATTGATGATGGATAGAACTCCCACCTACATAGTTCAGGCTAAAACAAAACCCATTGACCATAATGTAAGAATGGCATGGATAGGATTTCAGGGGTGCAGACAAGGCCGAGGCAGAGGAGGACCTAGTACAGGTCACGGATAGTTGATTTTCTACAATTACAGAGGTCTAGGACACTATGTCGGTGATTGCATGAATCTAACGCGCCCGTTGTGTAATTATTGCACATTGTTTGATCATGAGATAGAAGATTGTCCTACGTTGATAGCTAGGATATGCGAAAAAGGAGTGCTACCACCTCCCCCAACTCAGAACCTGTAGATGATGAGGTCTGAGCCGGACGAGGAAGATCTGAACATAAACATTGTGCTCCGAAGTGGAATCGTGATAGGAGATGACAAAGCAAAGCATCTAGAAGACAATACATGGGTTTTCAAAGCCCCGATGAAAGAAACTGATTTTAATTTGGAGTGCGCTCAGGAAACCTTCATGGAAGCTAAGAAGAGCTTCCCTGATGCCTCCACTTCAGGAAGCAAAGATAAACCGGAGCCGGAAATGGAACCATCTATGCTCACAACTTTCCTGGAAACCTGTATGAAGTTATTGCGTGATGGTAAGGCTATGAAAGGGTTACAAGAGCTCCTCTATAGATGTGCTAGTACCGTGCTAGGTGAACCATGTGTAGCCCACAAAATTGGAAAACATAAGATAAGGATAGGACGTGAAATGAGACTCATCGTGCAGATTAGAGAATACGAAATGGATCAAGTCATTCTAGATTTGGGATCAGATGCGAATGTTCTACTGAAACAGACATGGGAGCAAATGGGGAGACCTATGCTACAATGGTTTTAGATTCAACTAAGGATGGCGAACCAACAGAAAATAATACCCATGGGGTGATTGCAGGGAATAACTATGGATATTGAGGGAGTGAGCGCACTAGTAGATTTCGAAGTAATAGAGATTGTTGATGATAGAAATCCCTACCCCGTGCTCTTGGGAATTTACTAGGCCACTGATATGAACAGGGTAATCAATCTTAAGAAGTGAAAGATGATTCTTGAGAAGAAGCCACTATGGGTAATTATACCTCTAGACCCTACTAAAGGATCGTGCTATACGGAGCTAGTCCGTGACTATGAAAGTGATGATGGTTTGGACGTATCTATAAGATAACAACACGATACCAAGACTAGGTAAATCCAACCGTGGATGGGCAGATTACATGTGAGCATGAGAGCTCCTACACTTCAGACTCCGACGAGGAAATAGAGCAATGGAAAAATCAGTTACATGTAGTAACTATGTTGAATGGCAATATGATGACCAGGTCGTTGCACTACATGTCGATAAAAGTAAGAGATCTTCCTACTTATGATGGTCTAAATGAAGTAGATGCATTCTTGGAGGCATTTGAAAGGGAGATGTTGGAAAAACAATGCTTCTAGGCCTTGGACTAGGTACTGCACGCTATGCTCGCAAGATGGTGGGGTACGTATAAAAGGCATTTTAATGATTAGTGTGAATATAGGAAAATGATGCAAACATGATTTGGGAAGCCTAAGATGCGACTGACAGAAAAGTATGATGGGAAAGATGATCCGAGTGCACATCTACCCAAGTGGATGCAAGCATATGGATAAAATCCAGAACCCGAGTGGGTTCACCTATTTTGTGATACCATGGATGTTATTCCAATGAATTGGTATGTAGAAATAGAGCTTCGCCATGGGACAGGAGAATGGGGTATCCTACGCGAAGGGTTCATGATGACATTTAGTTTTGAGGACAGGTTTTTCGGTATTGAGGAAGCGCTACAAGAGGTGAAAGAAACCATCTTTAGGATCCCATAGGATCATTTAGACCTGACGCAGCCTGAATGGGCTACCTAGATAAGTTGTGCACTGGAATGTTATAATGTAACTGCTCAAGAGGAGGATGAAGATCCGTGGAAAATTAAAATTCCAGACATAGAAGGCCACTGTGAGGTTCAAGGATGATAGATTGAGAACCCTGATATAACCACGCTGGTGAAAACTAAGCAGGTGAATATTGGTATAGAGGTAGAAGCCAAGTTCATGAAGATTAGAGACTACTGGGATGACGCGATGGTGGTAAGGTCATTGAATTGCTCTACAAATACCAGTACTTATTCCCAGCCAAGTTTATGGATTTGAAAGGCATAATCAGAGATTTAGGAGTAATGAAGATCATGTTAAAACTTGACGTGAAGCCAGTTAAGCAGAGGTCATACCGCTTAAATCCAAAAGACAAGGAGAAGGTTCACGTATAACTAGACAAAATGCTCGCAACAGGCATCATTGAGCCTTTGGAAGAATCTGATTGGGTAAGTCCAATGGTAGTGTAAGAAAAGAAGCAGAAGGATGAGATAAGGATATGCATGGATATGAGAAAATTGAATGACACCTATGTGCATGCTCCATTCCCAACGTCATTCACGGATGAAGTGTTGGACAATGTAGGTGGTGAGAAAGCATATTCTTTCACTAATGGGTTCTCAGGGTACCACCAGATCAAAATTGCACTGGAGGATAGGAGCAAGACAACCTTCACGACTGAGTCGGGTTTCTTTCAATATTGTCATGCCGCTTGGATTGAAGAATGCGGCGGCCATATTTTTACGTGTGGTTGTTGCGGCATTTAAGGAATATGTTCATAATTTCTTGGAGGTCTATTTTGATGATTGGACTATAATTGTACTGGTTAAGTGCCATGTAGCGAGATTGCGCTTGATGCTAGATACCTTCCAAAGATACCAAATCGCACTCAACCTCAAGAAGCTTGTGTTTCTCGTTCCTTTTGGGAACCTATTAAGGCATGTGGTTTGCAGACAAGGGTTGATGGTAGACCCCGCGAAGATCGTGGTGATTCTGAACTTGGAAGCATCGAGAAATGTGAAACAAATGCACAATACTCTGGGACATACTAGGTATTACAAAAAGTTTATCAAAGGCTATGCCCAAATCACCATGCCGATTGAAAAATTGTTGAAGAAGGATGTCATGTTCTGTTGGAACAATGACTGTAAGAAAGGCCGAGATATATTGAAAGAAAAGATGGTTATTCCACCACTGAGTGCGAGGGACTAGTTATGGTGTATGTGCTCCAAAAGTATCGACACTACTTGTTAGGAGGTCATTTTAAGATGTATACATATCACTCCGCGCTAAAGTACTTGGTCAATAAGCCTGTGTTGGGGGGGTGCATCTGTAGATGGATTTTATTGTTCCAAGAGTATGACTTTGAAGTTGTTGTGAAGCCTAGATGATTGAACGTGGGACAAGATCACCTATCGTGCATTGAGACAGGGGAGGAACCTACTATTTTGGAGGAAGGATTACCTGATGCGCAGCTCTTTGTTGTGCACGTAGCAGATGGACATTTTGAAGATATACTACATTTTCTAACAACTGGAAATGCGCTGAAAGGATACTCTGTCCAATAAAAGAAGCAATTAGTGGTGCACGTGACAAATTTCTCGATCATTTCTAGGTATTTATAAAATATGGGGAATGATGAAATACTGTGAAGGTATGTACCTGAATTTGAACGAAGTAGCATCCTCGTGGATGCTCATGGGGGCATTGCGGGAGGACATTATGCAGGGAGAGAAACCGCATAAAAGATTCTACGTGCCAGGTTGTTGTGGCGAAACCTTCATCAGGATTCAAAAGCATATTGTAAGGCATGTGATGTATGCCAAAGAACAGGTAAGCCATCGTGGAGGGATGAAATGCCTTTGAATCTACAAATGGCATTGCAAACTTTTGAAAAATGGAAAATAGATTTTGTAGGACCCATCAAACCTCAAGGAAAGACAGATGTGAGGTATATTATCACTGCGACAGAGTACTTGACTCGTTGGGCAGAAGCGTAGCCAGTGAAGGATTGCATGGGTGCAACTGTTACAAACTTTCTATTTGAACACGTACTAACGCGATTTGGATGCCTGAAGATCTTGATGAGAAATCACAGTACACACTTCTTGAACGAAACAATCAACGTGCTAATGGAAGGGTTTCAGGTGTATCATCAGAAGAGTACACCGTATCACCCACAAGCTAATGGGATAGTAGAAGCGTTCAAAAAAGTATTGGAAACTGTGCTGACAAAGGTATGTAATGTGCATTGAAGTGATTAGGACCTACACATACTAGTAGTGTTATGGACTTATTGAATGGCATGCAAGAAACTAATAGGACAAACACACTTTAGGCTGGTCTATGGAGTGGAAGCCATAATGCCTATGGAATACCTCGTGCCTAGTTTGCGCATAGTAGCACTCATAGGTATGACGAATTGTGGAGCCCTGGAGGAGAGGCTCGTACAGTTGGATGACCTTGAAGAAGAGATATTTTTGGTTGGCTTTCACCAGCAGGTCTAAAAGCAGTGCAAAAAGGCACGACACAATTGACATATTAAGCTGCACACCTTTAAGGTGAATGATTTGGTGTTGTTTTATGACAATAAGTTTGATAAACTTCTAGGGAAACTCAAAATGCATTGGATGGGGCCGTATGTTATTAAGGAGATTACCGACGGTGGTGTGGTGTAGTTGATAAAGTTAAATGGAGATCCCTTCCCAGGAAAAGTGAATGGAAGTCGTCTAAAGCCATACACGTGTGACCTACCCATCTGACTAGCCGACATAAGCACAGTCTTAGTACTCCAAGCAGTTGAAGGTAACTACTTTGCCTGGGAAGTATGCGATGTCACGACTGTGCGCAATAGCGAAGTGTCATAGGGTCCACAACAGCGCGAAGATAGCTACACTGTCGCACAGGTTTGCCAAAAAGTGACTGTTACAATCACTATTCATGATTTGATGCTTGTTTGAGACCAAGTGGAGTGGGCGACAGGAATTTAAGGCGAACTTTAAGTGCTAGATTCTTGCAAATATGCCACCAATCTAGCATTAATGGACCGAATGTGGGGGGAATGGTCAAATTCAAATTCAAAAGGTGCTATAAATTACAAGTGGCTATCCAACAAAAAACAACACTTGGTAATTTAAGAATTGAGTTGTTGTGCGCTTAGGTATTCATGAACCCATACTTATTTGATATTCTGAAAATGAATTCATTGTTTGAGAAACTACCTGAGACATTGAAAGAACTGTGGAATAGCACTATGTTAGAACCCGAGGAAGCCATGGATAAAGGAGTAGTGACAACCGAGGAATCCGTGTATGAAATTGCAAAATTGGAAGCCCCCGAGAGCATCAGAATAATCACTGAGGTCCCTAAATCATTGCGCACATTGAGACCTAAAAGGGATAAGTAGGCCATGATCCCAGTGTGTGTCTCGCCCAGAAATCCACTGAAGACCAAGCTCACATTGGAGGAAAAGGGGAAGGCCATTAATTTGGAGGCGATGAGGAGGAAGAGTTTGAGAAAATCCTGGTAGAGGAGGAGGATGTAGAAATGGAAGTCAAAACCCAGGGTGCGGACCTTATCACCACGCTACCGGAATATGTTCCTCCACACAAGGGTAAATCCAAGGTGCCCAAGGATATAGATGAGTGAGAGAGCTCTTTGTAAACTCCGCTACTCCCAAACGATATTGTGTTTAAGGGAGAGCACTCAGGATGGGTTCCCATGTTGAAATTCGAATATTGGGACCTCACAAACCACGAGAAGTTCCAGCATTTATCGACAATGAAGCTAATGCACCAGAGGATGGATGTGTTAGCTGGAATGATTGAATTGGAGCCATGCAAATGGCTCAAAGGTGTTGAGAAAGCAGGGTTGTTAAACCTACTCTAGGTGTCGCATTACCATCGCACCCAAGTAACCGTTTTTGTCATCAGGCAGCTGCTCTGCTTGGCACATGATGGGTGATTATGGCTATAGGAGCCCATCCCCATCATAGACCATCTGATTAACTGGATTACACGACTACCATGCTCAGGGGAAGATCCAGCGAACATTTCAGAAGGAAAAAGTGATGATTTGGCCATCGCAGAGGTAATGAAAAATAATTTTAAGTTGGACAAGAAGAAGCGTGGGTATGCCATCTCCAACATCAACAACCCTACAGTTAAGGTTGCGACACAAATATTGGCAGGGAAGGTGACGTGGAAGTGCCACGTGGATGAGGTGCCCGTGCCAGTTGTTGCACTAGCAGCGCAATGAGTAGAAGGGGTCCAGTTCTACTAGGCAAACTATCTATGCAGTGAGTTCCTTGAAAACTACTATGAGGCACAAGAGTAGGGAAAAAAATTTCATTGTGCATGGCTCCTATTGTCGATAGTACTTGTGGCATGGGAGTTTCCCGAAGATATCCAGTTCCCATCAATCACACAGGACCTTCCAAAGGCAACGAAGTACACTTCGCTATGGGCAACCAGGTGTTATCACTCAGGTTTTTTCCTTAGAAGTTATTAAAGAAGGAATGGCCCAAGGTAACCACAAACCAATCTTTTAGACTCAGGTTCTAGCCACCCTAAGTCTAGAGAGGGCTCTCTCTTTAGGATTTCACTTTTTTTAAATAATATTTCAGGCTAGTTCTTAATGCTCAAGGTGTTTTGTTTTGATTGGGTGGTGGAATTAAGGAAACAAATGGGCAGAGCAAGTATTCAAACCATTGGGCTATGGAGTCAATCAAGAAAGGCTTAATTGGATTTTATCTATCACTAAGGTAAGAGTTCACAGGGCAAGCTAACACGACAAGAACAAATCTGAAGGTTTCAATTAACGGAAAGTCCTAATCAGGGCCAAGGGCAATGAAGAATCCTTAATCGAGATTGGGATGAAGAAAGGAAGGATGGCAAGTAGTAGAGGGCAATGAAGAATCCTGTACTATGGGCTAAAGGGAGGATGAACTATGGAAGAAGGGGGCAATTAAGAATCCCCAAACCAAGGTTGTTTAGCAGAAAACTTAAATAAAGCAAACAGTTAAAACAGACAATACTTAAGCTAATTCTGATGATATCGTTCCTTGTTTTCTTTTAAGATTTTATAAGAACACATATGAATATAATAACATAAAGAAAAAAAAAAAGATTTAAACAAGAGAAAATGATACTTATTTGTTTCCAATCATGCACAAGAATCGAGTGAAATGTCCTCAGTTTTATTTCATAATCCAGTAAACCAGTCCAGTCTTGAGTACAATAGCTCCTTAGCTTACAACAAAATGTCTCTAGAAATGCTTTTTTAATCCACCCTAATTACTTCAGCTTGTGAAGTATTTATACAAAATTTGATACAAAATATCTCATAACTATATGAGAATTAATCTAGGAAACAAAAAATATCTTCAACACGAAGATAGAGACAGATGGAAATATGTTTGCTTGTTGTCCCTTTATTTGCGATTGTGTTGGCTACTGGAATTCAGATTTGGCTCTTGCAATTGCCTTAGTGGTTATGTGTTGGATTAAAGTACATTTCTCCACGCCATAATAAAGTACATTTCCTATAGGTAATGCTTTTACTCCTAAAGAACTTGCTTGACTCTTGGCCTGTTTATTTAATATCCCGATATAGTCTTCCTGTGTCATTAACTTGTCATGTATAACCAGTGGGCTAGGAAGGCCTTTCTCTCTTAAAATTCCATATTTCAACATGAAGGTATCTATGTCTACCTGAATACTCTGACACCTTTTTTCTAGATTAAGCATTAAGTGCCTTTTATTAAGAATTTTCTTTATTTCAATAATAGTAGTTGTTCTATCCTCAATCTCTAACTCCTCTAGTTGATGCATGTTCCTGCTATTCAAAAAATAAGTCAACTAATTTGCCTCTTCAGGTTTATCTCCTAGTTCTTCTTTAGTCTTCTGTATAGCTTCCATAGATACTTTAATCAATTCAGTCTGTTAAAAAATTACGTGGATAGAAGGTCAAATATCATTGATGGAATCAATGATATTGTCCCACAATATATCTTTCATGTCTCCCAATGGTTTTTCTAATGTTAAATCCTTCTCCAAGACTCTGATTCTTTCCTCCATCCTATTAAACACACATGGACAGCTAGAGATATAGGAAAGATAAAACATGTGAGTGAAATTTTTATTCACAAATGATATAGATTTATAGTACATTATGTGACCATTGGGATTCACATCCTAAGGTCTCTTGGACTCCTTTTGTCCATTCGACTTCCACACTAACCCATTTAGGATTAGGTGTCCAACATTCCCCCCCTTAATCCGAAGGGTTATGTATGAGTCTAAGAAGAGAGCTGAAATACAGAATGTGCAAAAATGCATGGCAGCACTAGGCTGAATGTGCTCTCTGAAATGTTGGTATAAAGGGCGGTGGTTTAAGGATGCCACCAACACTGGAACGCTTAGTGAAGTTCCCGGAACTCTTCCAAAAATGGCAAGAAGATGAAGTCTTCTACTAGAGGAAGTGATCCTATTGTTTTAAAGAGGGGGAAACCTTCAACCATAAAAGGGAGGTCTCACCCCGCATAAAAGGTAAAACTTCAACCTAAAAAGGGAAGTCTCAACCTGTGATGGTTTAAGGATGACCCAACAACTCTGGAATGCTTATGCAATTCCTGGAACTCTTCCCAAACTGGCAAGAAGCTGGAGTCTTCTGCTAGAGGAAGCATTCTCAATTTTGTTTCTCGGAACTCTTCCAAAACTGGCAAGAAGCTGAAGTCTTCTGCTAGAGGAAGTGTTCCAGATTGCCTACTGAAGGCATGTTCACGGACATATGTGTCTCTGGCTACAACTCTGAGACTGGTGTGGCAGGTTGTGGCTTAGGCTCACTTGATGTGGCTTTGAAGCTTGTAGAGGACCATCATTTCCCCCCCTGTCAGATACAAGGTGAGAAGATGGATAAAACTCAACTGCAAGACTGTTCAATATTCTGGAACAAGTTCTGACATGTGTTTGGAATATCTTCTTGGTTGTTGATGACCATTGCCAAGAAGCGATCCATCCTAGATGAATCTTTGTTCTTGCAGGACGTTTGTTTCTGAAGCATCTGTGTGAAGAATGACTGGTTTTATGGTAGTGCTTACATGGATGAAGATCAAAACAGTGATCTTTCAGATGGCCAACTCGATCACAGTGTTGGCATTTCACGATCTGTTGTTGTTGTTGTTGCTGTGGAAGAGAAGCAGAGTCTGGAACAGCTGGAGCTGAACTATCATGAGGAGCAGGTGAACTATCATGAATGAATCCAGCACTCTGAAATTGAATGGGCTTGGCATAGTCTGGAATATGAAAGGACAAGTCCTTGTCATATCCAAGACTAGTTCTGTGCTTGTTGTGGACAAGGTGCTCCCAAGGTCTGATGATGGGCTTGGGAAGTGCAGACTGAACTTCTGCATCTGCATGTAACCTTGCTGCTTTGTTTGGTACTAAATCTGAATGAACTGTAACATGCTGTTGATGGGTGGTTGTTTCAATGTTCTGAACAAAAACAGGTTCAGAATGGTGTCTATTTTGATGTAGCTCTTCTTGCTGTAGCTGTGATTCAAGTTGTAAAAAATCTATCTTTTCCTTTGCATTTTGTAGACAGACCTGAATGTCTATGAGAGAAGCTTTGCTGACTTTTAATGTATCATGATTAGAGGAATGTATCAGAGTTTTTAAGAACTCTAATATTTCAGTAATTGTAGCCATTTTTCTTCAATGTCACTTAAAACACAACTGAAGCAACAGCAACAGAAAAATAATATTGTACTCTTACTACAAAATCTTGTAAGGGCTTGTCAGTGGCAACAATGTCGCGAAAATGGTTGATGGAGCATGACCTGAGTAAGCTGGATGTTACCAAGTTGCATCCACTTTCTCCAGAGGTCATTTCTCGTCAAGCTACAATAAACATTGGTACAATAGGGCACATGGTAAATCAACAGTCCACAGTTCGTTTCAAGAATGAACTGGAGCTAATGCAAAAAATATATAAATGTGAAGATGAGCGTTGTCCTCAACTTCAAACTTCAGAGCATCTGGCTGTTATGGAAATCATGCGTCTTAAACATATAATTATTTTGCAAAACAAAATTGATCTTATCCACGAGAGTGTAGCTATCAATCAGCATGAGGCAGATTTTCCAAAGAATGACAAATTTCAATATACATATTTTGCACACAAAATTAACAGTTTTGATATGGCACCATAATCTTCTCAAGAGCTTCCTTCAGAACCTCCCACAACACTCTCTACTTGTTGTGTAAAAATAAACAATATCCTCAACATAAGCAACTTCCTGATCAATATTTCAACAAAATGAATGCTTTTGCTTTGGATGGATACTTCTGCAATTTCCGTTGTGTTTGTCCATCAATTTGAAGATGCAAACTGCACCTTTAATTTCTGTTACTGAATGCAACACAATCTTCTGGAATTTTTTTTTTTTTTTTTTTTTTTTTTTTTTTTTTTTTTTTTTTTTTTTAGAAAGATGAAATCACCAGGAAATACAAACGACACACGGTGCCAAAAAGAAGAAAGTTCATTGAAGTGTGTAACGAAGGCTATCAGGTGTTAATCTGAGATAGTGAAGGTTGCCAAGCTCATGTGATACTGATATATCACACTGTCGGTTGATATTTGTTCGTTTATAGAAAATAACTTTCAAAAGCACATGCTTTTCTCTCACTAAACTCTCCCATCTTTCAGGCAGCTCAAGGAAATGTGTATGCAATATTTCACACACCCCAAACGCAAACAAAACTCATCATAATTATCTTGAATCTTCGTTCCGAAGAATTGGTGTATTCAAAGGCGGTTGGCACAACTTATCTACCAATCTTCATATGGGAAATCGAGTCACGCGGTGGACATTTTAACTCAAACTTGTTTTACTGAGATAAATAATAATTGAAACTATATATTACCGAAATGGGAATATCGTGCTGGATGAATGTACCTCCCCGTTCATCAGCCAAGGGTTTGGCGAACTTCCTAATGCGTATTTACTGCCTCTGCTTCGTCCTCTCCTCTTATCTGATTTGCGTCCTCTGCTCGGATCAGCCGATCTGGTATGCAGAGCTTGAATCAAGATCCTACAGCGAGGAATACTATAGAGTCTGGAAACTATTATTCTGGGCACAATGGTGCATTAAACCAACATTTTGGTCTCTCTTTTTGTTGCAGAATCATAGTCATTTTGTTGCTTCTGATGGATTGACGTTGTGCGATTCAGACATCCGACAAGTCACCAAAGCTTCCACATATTCCATTGTCGAAAGTGCGTACCGAAAGTCAACCCCCAACAGGAATTTTGTAAGGATGAAAGTTTGTACTTCTCACTGATCATCACCCTTCTATAATGAAGACAAGCATGGATCTGGTGCTAGCAATGTTATGTAAATGAGATGTTTGAGTGCATAGGAACAAGAACTGAAGAGGGAGTACGTTTTGATTCTAGGAAATGACAGGAATTTATGGGAGAGAACGTTTCGATTCCAGAACTGGCAGAATGTTTTGATTACAGAAGCCACGGAATGGTCTCTAGCAGCAGCAACTCTCTTTATTGAACTGGTTCAAATGCCATTGTATGTCGAAGGGCCACCAATGCCAAATGCTTGTTTTAGGCCAAAATATTGACAAATTTGTTGATGGCTAACTCCAAAGAATTTGAAAATTCGTTTCTTGAGCACGTCAAGAGAACACACAGGTTCAGTTGTGTGAGGGGTAAGGTCACTAGGAAACTCCAGCGGAGAGTTCTGGTGGTGCAATTTGGAGTCTGAGAAACAACAGTCACTCTAGTTGTTGACATGCTATAATGAGGTGCAGAGATGGTGGCAGATCTGAGGATGAGGGAAAATGCCCATTTTATATTTTATTTTGGGAGAATGGGCAGAGGTGCAAGACTCGCATTCATACCAAAACGTATTCAACTTCATAACGTATTCAAACAGCCGCATTCAACTTCATAACGCATTCAAACTTGAATCATACGCATACCATTCGCATACCATTCAACAACGCATACCAGGAGCTGGTGGCGTATCTCTGCAGTGGCACTGTCAGGCCTTAGCGCTAAAACAGGAAATGACAGTATGGACAGATGTGCAGTGCTGGCAGAGGTAGGTTATTTCAGGTCTGAGGGGAATAAGGCAGAGTCAGAGGTCAGGTAACACAGAATTGAGACCACAAAACAAGTGGCTCAAATTGGAGCAGGACCAGCAAGCACCTGCTCTGATACCATGTTAAACACACATGGTGAATGAGAGAAAATATGAAAGATAAAGCTTGCATTACATTTTTATTAACAATAGATGTACATTTATAGTACAAGGTGACCGTTGGGATTCACATCGCAAGGTCCCTTGGACTACTTAGTTTGTTCGGCTTCCACACTAACCCATTTAGGATTAGGTGTCCAACAGGATTTATTTCAGAATTCACTATTAAAGTGCTTTGTCATAGCTTATTGAACATTTAATGTTTTCCTTCAATTATGACATTTAGAATTCATTCTCATTTTGATGCTTTAGATGTCATTATTCCACCATTCCTCTACTCAAACCTCTACAACAAATTTAATTAAAAATAATAGAAGGATTTCCTAACTTACCCTTGTCAAAATATTCCTCATCTCTTCATCCTCTCACTGGAAAATCAATCAGCTTAAAATGACTCCATGCCCAATGGATTTTCCCTCTTCCCTATCATCAAATTGTTAAATATATTCCTGTCTGATCTAAATACCCATCCTAAGACCTAAGTGACTGAAGACTCGTATAAAGAGAGCCCTCTATGAAGATGGAAGCACTATATTCCAATTTCAAATTGGTTAGTGGCTACCTCTAGGTTCCTCTCTTAAACCTGGAGGAATTACAGAGTGCTAACACTCCTCTTCTTCGCTTGACTTGACGCTACTCCTTGATACCTTTTATCAAAATTGTGAGTGTGTGTAGTGTGTGCCTTGAATGAGGTTGAGCGCCCTATATATATAGGCTTCCATTCAATTGATATTAGGTTGCCTCGTCACTGTCTTAGGCTGACTTGTTGCTTGTAAAGGCCGACGTGATTGCTAGCACTTGACTTGATCTTGGAGGGTTATTTTGACTCAAATAATTCGCCTTTACAATATGTAACATTCCCAAATGGGTCTTCAATACATGATAATGTCTCAATATACTTTATGACTTAATGACCAATCCTAATATCTCACAATAGGAGCTTGATCTATAAAAATAAAATTCCTTGAGCATGAAGCCCATGTCTCAAATCATGATTACACATGTCATTATGATTGCATAAAATCATGATTACACATGTTATTATGAAGACCGAACCTAGTTACATATTTTAACAAAATATATAAATGTAGAAATAAAGAGTTATAAGTATATATACATAATTTATATAGTAGAATATACTTTGTTGCGTGATTCAGAAAGTACACCATACGAGTGAGTGTTCATAAACAATACACATACTTTAGAAGCCATTATCAATGTCATTTCTCAAAATTCCATTGGATCATTTCTATGCTTTGTTTCCTACATGTTTAAAATGTTATGACAAGGCAACAACATAATCAATATAAAGGTTCATTGTTACTCCATTACTTATAAAATGAGAAAATTTAATCGACATAGTTACTTACAAATTCTTCTATCAAGCCTTACTACTTAAACATATATTCACAACCTATACATAACTCAATGTCAATTCTTCAGTTGGTTCTTCTTTTTATGTTAGAACCTATCAAAAGACATACGTGGAGGAGTGGATTATTTTTGCTATTACAAGTCTCATGAGTCTCATTGGTCATTACTCTGAAAATTCCTCTTGCAATTTATGTATAATTTGATTCTTGTATTGTAAGTGGAAAGTATGTCTATACGTTCTTTCTACTATATCTCTCATATTTTTGTAAAAAAAAATCCCCCCCTCTTGTTAAATTCCAATGCCACTCTAGATGAACTAAGGGCCAAGTTATCATAATTTACATTCTTCATATTTTTTATTTTTTTTGGACAATATTTTGTTCCCTTATTATCATTCCTTGCCCAACATTTAAAGAAAATTTGAAATCAAATGTTTAACACATGTTAACAATTAATGTTAAGAAATTGTTTTTTTAGTAAAAAGTAAAAGTAAAATTTGTATTGATTTCCTTTTGATCCACCTAATTGATCTCTTTGCAATATTTTTATAAAACTTTTACACTCTTTTGCACTCAAATTGCAGACAATCTTATTGACTTTCTTCAATTTTTTACTTTGCATGACATGCATTAGCCAATGCACACCATTAATTTAAACTTATGGATAATACAAATATATTAAAATTTTCAGAAAACTTTTAAAACTTTCGTGGTTGTCTTGTTGGGATGACGTACCATAACACTTGTTCCAATATGTTGTTTTCCTTGAAATTCTATTAGTCATATTTTATATTAACAAAAAACAAAATTATTAGATATAGATTTATGATTATTTTTTTTACAAATAATAAATTGTCTTATTATTGTTCAATATGCATCATTAAACCCACAAACAAATTTACAATTTGTTTTCAACATTAAAAAAATGGGTTTTACATTTTAACTGAGCATTGTTGTAGGGACATATGCACCAAGGCATACAATCTATGATTAAAACAAAAAAAATAAAAAATAAAAAACAAAAACAAAAACTAACAATGATAGGATTTTGGATTCAATGCAATTGTGGTCCAATTGCAATAAATACAAAATGCCCCATAAATAGGTAAAAAAACATATAAAAATATATTGCTTAAAAATAATAATAATAATAAAACAAATTTTAAAAAATTGAAAAAAAAAAATTCTTGTGAAATATAGAAAAGGAAACTAAGAGAAACAAAAAGAAAGCAAGGGCTTCAAATATTGAATATAACTATGAAACCCTTCTAATTTTTTGAAAATAAAAATGTAAATATCCATAATTGTACAAGTTTTTCCTTATGGAGACAAAAACAAAGATCACTCTTCAATGCATGATATTTTTAGATCACTAGTGCATTTTTTATATGCAAATGCATTGGTATGTCAAAAAATAATATAATGGGCTAGCAACTTTTAAAAAACCTTTGATATCCTCTTTGAAGTTAGATTGTACAATGCTTCTTAAACCTTTTTTTTAATATACTCACATTTTGATGATGCCTTTGGGTCAAATACAAGGGGAAAATTTAGTAATATCAAATGGGAAATTCTTCAAAATCCACATCATTCCAAGTTCTTCAATTTCTCCCTCAACATTGCAGTAAGTCCGTATTTTATTTCTGTGATTGAATGATTAGTCATTGAATTTTGTAGGTTCATGATTCAAGATCGAGTTTGAATGTGCAAGATATTATCTCCATCCAAAAATGTTGCAAGCTCTTATCCAAAGAAAGATACCACAAATACATGTTTGAAGAAATGGGATAGTTGCTTTACCCTATCAATTGTAACATGACATCTCCTAGCAACCAAGCTAGGTCAATGGTACCACGCCATGAATCAGATATCTTTTATAACATTGCATTGGTATGTGGTTGTTAAAAATGTAAAGGGTTGATGCAGAATCTTTGAATTGTCACATTGTCCCATTATATTAATGATCGGCTATCAAAAGTTGATTGTAACACCCTCCTCCAACATCTACCCAAGAAATCGATTAGTCGGGGTAAACATGCGACGAGAGGCCACTATGATATGATTAGACCTCCTAAGTCACATTAAGGAAGTAGAATTTATGGAAACACACCATACAAACATCCAACATCATCAACATAACCCTCAGAGGACAAGTCATCCACTTAGACAACCTATCCTTGGGTCCCACTATTGTTTTAGGTCTCTTGGGCCATAGTCACTCTCATGCTATGGGCAAGGGAGTGACCAGAAACCTACAGTCGCTCTCACAAGCCTACCTACAAATGAATATGAACCAAGATTGTTAGTGTTGTGCCAGCGACCCTGGGATTTAAACCACTTTCTTAGGCTCAGAGCCTAGGACACTGCCTAGAACTGATCCATCTCTTCAAATCGGTAAAGTAGCATGGAAATTAAAGTACTAAAGCAAATACTTGTTCAAGACCTTGACTGGATCCCTACTAGCCATGACATTTATTTCGTCAAACATATCATCGACATGTAACCTAGAGGTGTAAACAACAGAATTAAGTGTAGGGATCTCATAATTATCTGAGAATCACTATGAACCATTGTTCCCTCATGACATTTGCTAAATTATCATCTATAAGTCCGTAGACACATTATCCATTCACATACAAGTAAAAACATGCTGAGAGCCATACATAGTTGATGTCATAAAGTGTGCATATAACCAGCATAATAGGAACATAAATACAATAAACAAAGCAGCCATCAAATCCATAAATACATCAGTACCTTTACATATGAAAATCGAGGGAATGGATTTCTCATTAATTAACTCAATGAACCAACTAGATATGGGACTACCACATTCCAACCGACTGTAGAATGGTTAAGCCAAATCTCTCTTCATCCATTCACCCTCGTTCCATATTCCAAGCATGAATGTGGGATATCATAGAACACATCAATCAAAACTCATCCAGGGCTTCCAGAGGCCATCCACCTCAACCCATCAAATAGTGATTCCACCTCATGGCCGAACATCACCAAAACCACCTTCAAATTGGTCTCCATCTAAGCCTTCCAGGGCTTCCAGAGCGTTTGTCCAACCAAGGCTTCCAGAACTATTAACTCAACCCAACCTAAGGAAACATGAGAACCAACCAAAAACAAGCAATGAAAGTAAACCCACAATCACCATGGTTGTCCAGGAAATGGCAAGGCTAGGCAATCCACTGTTGATCTAGGCAATCCTCCATGCCAATGACAGATCACAAACAAGAAACCACGTGCATATGCCATGCATGCCAAAACTAGTGAAGAATTCATACATGCAACTTGGTACTTGCAAGAAAGTCTGATGTAGTTGTTGATGTCGATGCCTTCTTGCACCTTCCTTCTCTTCCTTTGCCTTCTTTCTCCAAAAATATAAGTATGCCACACCCTCCAAGAGTGCTCCAAGAAAACTCTAAGTATCCAAGAGTATGAGAGAGAGCTCCAACATTGAACTAAAAAAAGGTTACCAACTAATCCTCTGACGCCTTTTTATGAATGAGGCCTTTATTTTCTTCATTTTCCATTATTTTCCTTCATTTTCCTCCTCACATGCAACCTGTGACCTTTCACTTCCTTTTCTCCTAATTTCCAATATTTTCATAAATAAATGTGCCAAAATTCCTTTTAATTCCTTATCCATTGTCTTTGTCAATTTCCTTAGCCGTAAACAACCAAATTAACGCGCCCTAGGATGTCTTTCCCAACATTCAACTCAGAATAAGTGTCCCATTCATCCGTGGTTATTAATTTTAACAATAATTACATGGAACTTTTCACCAAGGCTATTACAGAACCCTCCCCCTTGGGGGACACTATCCTCGGTGTTCAATCACACATATACCTCGGAAACCTACTGAAAGAAGACATATTCCTTATAGAGTTTTATAACATAGATTGATGCATTATTCACAATGAAGGATCTACTCAAGACAAAACATCATGACAACATACCTCATAGTGGAGATTTATAACACAACTCATTACGGTATTTACAATGATCATCTTGCTGAGTGCCAACTCATATGACATCATGATAACATAACCATGTGATACCATAGTAACATAACACCCATACTACATAGTAGAGCTTTATAACACAACTCGTTACAGTATTTACATCCACACACGAGTGTACATATAAAAACATCATCAAACTATATATACCAAAACATATGTTGAATCATATATCAAACATATATTAACATCATATCTAAGAATATATATCAAAACATCATATAACATATATCAACCATCATAAAGCATATACTAAACCAACATAAAACAAATACTAAACAACCATGAAGCATATACCAAGACATCATAAGAAAGTATTAAACCACCATAAAGAAACTACCAACCACCATAAGCAATCACTAAACCACCATATCAAAGCTACTTTGCCTCAACCGGTAAATAAGGAAGGATACATAGCCCGCATTTGATCTACCATCTCCCATGTAACTTCATCAAGCCCAAAGTTCTTCCATTGCACTTTAACTTGCTCTATTGCTCGGTTTCGGAGCATGAGCACCTTTTTCTGCAATATACAATGAGGCTCTGACTAGAATTCTCCATTTGGTTCCACCTGCAATATAGACCAATCAATCACATGATTAGCATCTTTGACATAATCCTTAAGCAATTAGACATGAAAAGCGTCATGGACTTTCACTGTCAGAGGCAGTGCAGGTCGAAAGGCTACTAGCCCAATCCTCTCAATGATATTGAAGGGTCCACAAAACCATGGTGCCAGCTTGGCACACGAGCCAATCCACACGGATCTCTTCTTCGGCTTGATGCACAAGTACACTTGTTCCCCAACCTGGAACTCCTTGAACAACCTATTCTTGTTTTCATAACTCTTCTGCCTATCCTATGTTTGCTTGAGATTCTTCTTGATCACCTACATCTCCTGTTCCATGTCTGCCAACATATCTAGTCCAATCAATACTCTTCTAACCAGATCACTCCAACTAATGGGAGTGCTACAACTCCACCCATACAATGCCTCAAAATGACTCATCCTCAATGACTCCTGATAACCATTATTGTATGAAAACTCTACCAAAGGAAGATACTCTTCCCACTTCCATTGTTGATGCATCACATAAATCCTCAACATATCCTATAATATCTTGTTGACCCTCTCTCTCTGTCCATTTGTCTATGGATGATAAGTTGTGTTGAAGGCCAACTCAATGCCCAAACCTCCAAATAACTCCTTCCAAAACTTGGAAGTGAACTTTGCCTCCCTGTCTAATACAATCTTCCTTGGAACACCATGTAGCCTAACCACATCTCTAATGGATACATGTACCACATCACTAGCTGAGAATGTAGACTTTACCGAAACAAAGTGTGCAACCTTTGTTAACTTCTCCACAATGACCATGATGGAATCATGTAGCTTCACTATGTTTGGAAACCCTGTGATGAAATCCATGGAAATGACCTCCCATTTCCACTCCGAAATCGCAATGGGTTGTAGCAATCCACTTGGATGTTTGCACTCTACCTTCACTCGCTGAAAATTGAAACATCTCGCCACAAACTCTCTTAAATCCCTTTTCATACTTGGCCAATAGTAATATCTCTTCACCTTTGTGAGTGTCTTCTGATAACCTAGGTGACCTAAATAGGGTTTCGTATGAAACTCCCTCAAGATCACCTTTTTGAGATCATTATCATCCTTCACATATATCCTGTCTCGGAACCTGACCAATCCATCTACCACAAGACAATAGTCCAAGTCCTGTGCACTTGCACCTGTACCTGTACCTGTACCACTACCTATACTTATACTTGTACCTATACCTATACCACTACCTATACTTATACTTGTACCTGTAACTATACCTGTACTCTGCCACAACATATCCACAATCTCCATATATCTGACATCCTGTTGTCCTGCCCACAAGATCTTGTCCTATAAATCTGTCCCATAAGAGGTCATAGCTACCAAATGAAGTATATGTAACCGTCTACTAAGAGCATCTACCACCCTGCTCTCTTTACCTTTGATGTACCTGATCTCAAAATCAAACTCGTTCATCATGGCAACCCATCTAGCTTGCCTGGCATTCAGATTCGGCTGGTCAAACAAATACCTCAACCCAATGTGATCACTCATAAGCCCAAGCCGCCCACCATGAAGATAGTGCCTCCACATCTTCAGTGCATTTATAATCGCTACCAACTCGAGATCATGTGTGGGATAGTTCTACTCGTGTTCGTTTATTTTTCAGGACTTGTAGCATACCACTTGTCCATCCTGCATAAGGACTCCACCAAGTCCTCTCTTGCAAGCATATGTGCATACTATGAACCCCTAGTCTGGATCTACAATATGTAGCACTGGTGCATGTGTTAGCAACTACTTAAGTTTCTCAAAGCTAGCCTCACACTCCTCAGTCCATTCAAAGTTCTAACCTTTCCTTTGTAAGGATGTAATGGGATAAGAAATCTACAAGAAGTTCTTGATGAACCTCCCTTAATAACATGCTAGACCCATGAAATATCTCACCTCATCCACATTCTTAGGAGCTACCTACTCCATAAAGGCCCCTTATCTTCTCTGGATCTATTTCAATGCCTCCTTGAAGACAACATGTCCCAAGTAGTGTACCTTCATATGAAAGAAACTACATTTTCTAAGTTTAACATACAACTGATGCTCTCTCAACAGCCTCAACACTGTTGCTAAGTGTTCAGCATGCTCTTCCTCATTTTTAGAATATACCAGTATATCATCTAGGAACACAATAACAAACTTATCCAAATATGGACACAACACAATATTCATTAAACACATGAATGTAGCTGGAGCATTAGTTAATACAAATGGAACAACAATAAACTCATAATTCCCATACCTGGTCACGAACGCAGTCTTGTATATATCCTCCTCTTTGATGCGTACTTGATGGTGTCTAGATCTCAAGTCAATCTTCAAGAACATTGTTTCTCCCTTCAACTGATCAAACAAGTCACCAATCCTCGACAAAGGATATATGTTCTTGATAGTCACTTTGTTCAACTGCCTGTAATCAATGCATAATCTAAGAGTACCATCTTTCTTCCTCACAAATAAGACTTGTGCACCCCATGATGATACACTTGGCCTAATGTATCCCTTGTCCAGCGTTTCCTTCAGCTGCAACTTTAACTCAACCAACTCAGATGTGCTCATAATATAAGGTGTTTTCAATGCTGGAGCTGCCTGTGGCACTAACTCAATAGCAAAGTATACCTCCCTATGAGGTGGAAACTCTATAATGTCCTCAGGAAATACATCCCTGGACTACTGTAAAACCAGGTACTTGTTCAACACATCTGAATTCTCAACCTTCTTACCCTAATCATAGAAATATGTACTATAAATAGCTTGCACCCTTTCCTATGGCTATGCTTCACTTGCATAGGTTTCACCATCCTAACTGATGTTGCTTTCTTCTTACCCTGCAAGATTCTTAGTTCTCCATTGTCATCAACACATTCAATGGCCTTGTCATAGCAGTCAACTTTGGTTCTATGTAGATACAACCAATCCATGCCCAATAACATATTGTATGAAGCCAACGGTAAAACATTCAAATGTGTTGCGATAGGCATACCATTTAAGTCAAATGCGCAAGCTCTTACCCATGAACTCGCTTATTCGTACCTGTAGCCAACTGAACTAACCAAGACTCTACATGCAACTCCTTATTCAACCCAAACTTATCCACCAAGTTAGGACTAACATAGATATAATTAGATCCAGGGTCAATCAAAATAGAAATAACTTGATCACAAAGCTTACTGTCCATCTCAATGATAGATGCCTCATATTCTGCATGTTTTTTGTCCACGACTGCATAGATACAAGGAATACTTTGGCCAACATCTAAAAAAAATTGTGCCTCCTATGCACTATATATCTGGGGTCTACCACCCTAATTCTATGGAAAATCTCTCATGTGATGATCTTTGCCACAAGTCCAACACTCTATGGGATTCCAACCTCCATTCTTTTTCTTCTCTTTAGTTTGATGTCCCTGTCCTCTATCTGATGCATTGAACCTCTTAGGTGGTGCAACATTATCCTTTTCATCTATACCTTGTGGCCTTTCTTTCTTTTTATCCCATGTTCCTTTGTTGTTTACATTACCTCTCCAGTCTGGCTTAGTCTTAATTCTGCGCTTTGATTATTCATAGCAATGCTTTAGCTTTCGAATGGCTTCCTCCAATGATATAGGCTCATCGAATTCAATCATATCTTTGAATGCAACTGGTAATCCACTAATGAATCTCTGAATCTTAGCCTTCTCCTCCTTGAGATAAGGCACATACCTCAACAGTTCCAAGGACTTACCGGTGTACTCATCATCTGTCATGGATCCCATCTTTAGTTCATATAATTCTTTTCCCTTGTCATCAAAGTACCTTTCTAACAAGTACTTCTTCTTAAATAGTCGCTCAAACTCACTCCAAGACAAATCTTCTTCATTTATATCTTTGACATTCTTCACATCTTCCCACCAGATGTCTGCTTTACCTTTAAGACTGAAAGTAGCCACTCTAGCTTTCATGTTCTCTGAGTAGTCATGCAACCTAAAGAATTTCTTCATACCAAGCAGTCATGCCTCTGCATCTTGTGATCTCTTTATCTCTTCATCAAAAGTAGGTGGCTTTGCCTTATTAAACTCATTTGACAAGTATCCCTTATCATTCCTCCTATAAGGATGATAACGATGACGATTATAGTGCTTATCTAAATCGGAACTAGAATCATACTTGTGTCTATCCCTTCTCCTCTCCAGAGTGTCCTACAATCTTCCATCTCTAATTGTATCATCTCTAATTGATCGAAGACCAACATGCGATCTACTACTGTATGCCCCATTAGTTTTATCTTCCTTCTCATGATTGATCCATAGTGGTCCTTGTCGCTACAAATTTGACAAGCTTTGAAGTATTATTGCATTCACGTCTGCTAACTTTTCTTGTGACTGTAAAATTTTGTTATTATCTTCCTTACAACTCCTTATCTCATCCTTTAAACTTCTCAATGTAACTTCCAAGTCAGAGGGGTTCCCAACACCATACTTCTCTTCAGATTCGTAGGGAGAGTCTCTATAGTCAACCATCTTGCTAGACATTTCATATTTCTTCCTGCAAGGCATAATATGTCAGATAAACCAAATCCCAATAAACCAATGTAACTTACTATATATTGGGGAGGATACTTTCCTGTTAGATTACTAAATCAACGTGATACATGTATAACATAATCATAACAGCATATAGACATACGCGAGTAAATGTATCAACTCATAAACATTACTCCAACTAGGATCCAATCATCAATGCAAGGCTATATCAACAATGCATGGTATGACCTCATGCATGACAACAACCATTACTCCATTTTACACATTGTCACAAGCAACCAACAGTATGCATAAGCAATTCCAAATGATCTATAAATACCCATAACCGCATGTAGCCAAACATAATTGATCAGTTCTTGTAATCAACCTACAAGGCTGATGCATGTAATCAAAATATTCAAAAATGTAACCTAACATATAAGGATGTAAGTAGGTATCATGAAATCAACATGTAAGAGTCATACAATCCATACACAGTTAGTCATATACTTATGACAATGCATTTCATGAAATCAATATCAAATTCTTCATGATAACCATACTGCAACCCTAATCAATTATCAAGTAAATGTAACAAGTATATAATTGTAAGAGACACACATGAAACTGACATTAATACATGACCAACACATAGCCCATCCAGTCTAAGGGCTGAACCATGCTTTGATACCACTTTGTAACACCCTCCTCCCACATCTACCCAAGCAACCGGTCAACGGTGGTAAACATGCGATGAGAGGCCACTATGATATGATTTGACCTCCTCAGTCACATTAAGGAAGTGAAACCGACTGAAAAACACCATGCAGACATACAACATCATCAACAAAACCCTCAGAGGATAAGTCAGCCACTCAGACAGCCTATCACTAGGTCCCACTAATGTTTTAGGTTTCTTGGGCCATAGTCACTCTCATGCTATGTGGAAGGGAGCGATCAGCAACCTAAATTCGCTCTCACAGGCCTGCCTACCAGTGATTATGGACCAAAATTGTCAGCGTTGTGTTAGTGACCCCAAGATTTAAGCCACTTTCTCAGGCTCAGAGCCCAAGACACTTCCTAGAACTGATCCATCTCTTCAAATCAGTAAATTAACATGGAAATGAAAGTACTAAAGAAAATACTTGTTCAAGACCTTGACTAGATCCCTACTAGCCATGACATTTATTTCATCAAACATATCATTGATAGGTAACCTATAGGTGTAAACAACATAATTAAGTGTAGGGATCTCATACTTATCTGAGAATCACTATGAACCATTGTTCCTTCATGTCATTTGCTACATTATCATCTATTAGGCCATAGACACATTATCCATTCATATACAAGTAAAAACATGTGGAGAGACATACATAGTTGCTATCATAAAATGTGCATATAACCAACATAATAGGAATAGAAATACAATAAACATATCAGCCATGAAATCCATAAATACATCAGTACCTTTACACATGGAAATCAAGGGAATGGATTTCTCATTAATGAATTCCATGAACCAACTAGAGATGGGACTACCATGTTCCACCCGGCCGTAGAATGACTGAGCCAAATCTCTCTTCAGTCATTCACCCCTGTGCCATATTCCAAGAATGAACATGGGATCTCATAGAACACATCAATCAAAACTCATACACGGCTTCCAAAGTCCATCCACCTCAACCCATCAAATAATGATTCCACCTCACGGTTGGACATCACCAAAACCATCATTAGATTGGTCTCCATCCAAGCCTTCCAGGGCTTCCAAAGCATTTGTCCAACCAAGGCTTCCAGAACTAGTAACTCAAGCCAAGCTAAGGAAACATGAGAACCAACCAAAAACAAGAAATGGAAGTAAACCCACAATCACCATGGCTATCCAAGAAATGGAAAGGCTAGGCAATCCACTATCGATCTATACAATCATCGATGCCAATGATAGATCACAACCAAGAAACCACATGCATATGCCATGCATGCCAATACTAGTGAAGAAATCATACATGCAACTCAGTACCTGCAAGAAAATCTGATGTAGTTGCTGATGTCGATGCCTTCTTGTGCCTTCCTACTCTTTCTTTTCCTTCTTGCTCCAAAAATCCAAGTATTCCACACCCTCCAAGAGTGCTCCAAGCAAACTCTAAGTATCCAATAGTATGAGAGAGAGAGAATAATGAGAGAGAGCTCGGACATTGAACTGACAAAAGGTTACCAACTGATCCTCAAAAGCCTTTTTATGAATGAGGAAATTTTTTTCTTAATTTTCCATTATTTTCCTTCATTTTCCTCCTCACATGCAACCTGTGACCTTTCACTCCCTTTTCTCCTAATTTCCATTATTTTCATAAATAAATGTGCCAAAATTCATTTTAATGCCTTAGACATTTCCTTTGCCAATTTCCGTAGCCATAAACAACCAAATGAACACCCCCATTCAGCTTGGAATAAGTGTCCCATTCATCTGTGGTTATTGTTTTCAACATTTATTACATGGAATTTTTTTCCAAGGTTGTTACATTGATTATCTAATATGACCCACTGAGGTTAAGAATTCAATAGGCGACATAGGAAAAAAACGCAACACTTCAATAAGCTCTTTTTTTAAATTAGAAGCTAGATCAACTAAGTTTCATCCTAATAGAGAAAGTTGTCTCCTTTTTTTGTTCAACGAAGAGTTCTAATGAGCCAAAATATGATATTAATACTGCCCAAAACATTTCCACTAGAAGATCCAAACATTTATATGATTTTAGAGAAAAAAATGTCCAAGTATAAACGAAATTCATTCAATTGTTGGAAGATAGTGATGACTTTCCTCTCCCTATCCATCTGCTAATTAAATACCAAACTTGTTACAATTGTGCTTTGTATGATACTTGGTCGTCTTTCATGCCTATGCTCAATGTTGGAATCAAATTCTCCTTTTGTGGTGATAGTTATATGATTTCCAATTCTAAAATGGATGTTGCAAATATTTGGTCATTTATCATTTCACATGTATCCATCCCTCCCAAACATTTAGTAGCAATTATGTCATTTTTCGGTCCGCTTTATAATTAGTATGATTACTTGGATATTGTTAAACACAAACATACCATTTGAATGTATAGTATGTGCACAAATAATTATGCATATTGAAACCTTAACAAGAAAAACTTATTTATATCAATGGTTGTCCACAAACTCATGGTAACATTATAGGTTCCATAAGTAGTTCTATTTCCTCATTATTTAACGCAATTTTTTTCTTTGAGGAACACTCCAATGACAAAGAGTTCTTTATGAAACTAATGCATCTAAATTTGTTGGTGTGCAAGCAATACATAGTTTTCTAGTAATGATGAATTATTAATAAACCATAATTTTTGTAAACCACCAATTCCTCATTAAAAAATCCTTGCATTAAATCTACCTTTAGATGCCCCTGTGGGGCGTAAGAAAAAGATGATTGAGCAATTGTGTTTTTGAATTTTCAATTAATTTAATTAGTGTATATGTATTGCTTGATTTGACACTTGTTTTATAAAGTGATCGGTTACATGATACAAAGTGATCGGTTACATGATTATTAGTGGGGAAAAAAATATTGTGAATGCTTTTAAACATTTACTATAATGATATTCTTTTTTTTGCAATCTATTTGACACTTAACTACCTTTTATTTTATTTTATTTTTAGTTTATTTTTATATAAATGATCGATAATAGGATTTGTAAAATTAATGTGGACACAAGATTGCCTAGTAGCCTATGAAAAATTTAGCCATCAACTAAACAAGAACTATGAAAAAGTCATCCTATGCTTTTAAACATCTACCATCGGTGATATTTTTTTTATACAATCTATGATGTTGGATCTCTTTTTATTATTAATTTAATTATTCTTATTATTTTTTATATGCAATGTATCTTTTTCTTATTTTTCTAACAATATGAAAATCTATCACAATTGAGTTGTCAAACAAATAGTGGGGACAACCATCACTGGTTGTTATTCACTCATGCAGGTTGACTCATCATTTTTATTCAAGGAAAACAACACCACTTGTAATTCCCCGTTGGTGGTCCATAGGGGGTTGGTTTTCACTTCTACCAGATGCATCTGGGTCTTGGTTCATTAACATATTTCCTTACGTCTGAGGAAGATGAGTTTTTACCCAAGCAGAAGCAGTTTTAGGGCATACTCCAAACCCGTATACATCGTGTATCTAAAATAGGATTTACAAAGCTGATAGAAATAAATAATAATTATTGATATTAAGAGAATTAATAGAAAGTAATGACCTCAATATGAAATTAGTAGATCTCAAATTGATTAAGTAACCAAAAAATATTGGAGTGAAATTATATGTGCTCCCACCTCTGCTCCATAATCTAGTTGTCTTTGTTCTCTATCCATATCCCTGGATGGTTACCATGACCCCTTCATAGTCCTCTCCGGGGGGGCAGAGCGCCCCCCTACCCTCCACCTAATCCTGCTACTAAAACTTTCCTATCCCTCATCTCCTTGTTTGACTCTCCCTGCGATCATCCATTTGTTTCCAAATTCGTAAAATTTTTGGATTCCACCCCTAATATTGATTTTCCCCCTCAATTCCTCACAAGGAATTTCTCTCCCTTGCTAAGTGAGGCTTGGTAGGAAAATTTATTGGCCTCTTTCCCTCTCCAAAAGTGGTGCATATATGGATAGAACAAAAATGGTCCCCTAAATCCAAAGGGAAAATCTCAACGTGTTTCTGTGGAAGAGGATACTACACCTTCTATGTAGAATCCAAGGAAGACAGAGACTTAATATTTAGGAACATTCCATGTTACATGGATTAGAGAGGTCATTATTTTAACATATGGAAACCATAATTTGATACAAAACTTGACATTCCTAATGTAGTGTCACTTTGGGTTCATCTGCCCCGCCTTCCTCTTCACTACTGGGGACACGACTAGGTAAGAACCATAGGGGATGCAATTAGAAAATACAAGGATCAGAGTGAGCCAAAGGAGAACATGCATGCATGTGCAATAATATGGATGGAATTTGACGTAGCTAGAGGACTTCCTAAAGTAGTGAAGCTCGAGGTCAGTAACTAGTCACACATATAATAGCTAGACTCCAATAAGTTTTCCTTTAAATGCAAGGTACGCCACGAATATGTCCATTTTTTCAATAGATGTTCAACAAAATCTGTCATTGAACATCAAGAGCCACTGAAAGGAACAATGGGAAATATTCAAACACAAAACACAAACCCTAGAAAAAACCCAAAACAATATGATCCATCCTTACCTGGAATCACTTTGTCAGCTCCTCATCCTACGTCTTCTCTTCCAATTACCATTAAAGACAACCCCTCAACTCATTTATGAGCCTCTATACCCAGCTCCTCCAATACGTTTAATATTGTAGCTAATCTTCCTTCAGATAGAGGAGATATTCAAGCCATGTTTGATCATGAAGAGGCAGAGGTTCCAGAAGAACAACTCCCCTCAATCCAACCATGCATTAGCCACCAAATTGAGGCTTTCGAAAATATCATCAATATCCATAATCCCTCTTTCAATTCAGTAGAACCTATAAATGTTCAATAATTGGCACATGATGATCCCTTTTCTCTTTTCCTTGACCCCGTCCCCCCCCCCCATCACCTCTCCAAATCTCTTAGCTCCCACAATCATTGGAATTTTGACTAGAACTAAAGCTAAAGAAACAACAACTCCCCCTAAATCATTAGAAAGGAAGGGAATAAAGTCCAACAAATAGGTTCATGATGAAGCAACACAAAAATAAATGAAAATGGGTATCGAGTAACCTATGGATTCATTTTTAGGGAAATGGAAATCATTGAAAGAACCTCAGACCTAGGCAGGGAAAGTTAATGGATTTTCCACCCTCTCTTAAGGTGAATAATGAATTTGGTCTCTTAGAATTGTACAGGCCTTGGAAATGCTCCAAAAGTAAGTGTAATCAAAGACTTAATAAGAACGGGAAAAAAATATAGCCCTATTAATCCAGTAGACCAAAGTAAGTGAGGAAGAAGCGACATCTATAATAAAAAAAATTGGCAAATATTTCAAAGGGATAACAATTAGTGTAAGAGGTGCACCATGAGGAATATGCATTGGATGGAACCATACAATTTTTTATATCTAAAATACCTGTCGAGATAAGCATTGGTTAAAGAAAGTGGAAATACCTTCTGAATTTATAATATACACACCTCGGTGCACTATAGAGACAAAGAGAAATGCTAGAACTCTTTAACACTCAAGCTAGATTCAGAATGCAATCGCTCTACTATACTAGGATGTGACTTCAATATTGTAATGAGTAATGAATAAAAAAGAGGAGGTCTCTACCTTCCTCATCCAAGTAGAGGAAAACGAGAAAATATTGTGATTGATCACAACTTTATGGACATCAAACCAAGGAATGACAAATTCACTTGGAGCAATAGATGATTTGGACTAGGTAATAGCAAAGAAAGACTAGATCAGTTCATGGTTCACACAAATCTCGTAGTTGGATATGTTATTATATCTTCAAAGATACTATCAATAGTAATATCTAACCATAAACCTATAAGAATAACCTTCGAGGAGAGGGCAAACTTTGGTCCTCTCCCTTTTCGCTATAATCCCCTATTCTCTACAAACAAGAAAATAGTGTTTTTGGTTGAATAAGCTTGGCACACAAGGATAAATGGTTCACCAAGATTTTATTGGGAATCGAAACTCAGGTTGACTAAGACTACTCTCAAGACCTGTGCAAAAAATAGTTATAGAGCACCAATCCAAGAAAAGTGCGCTCTCCAAAGGGAGCTGGAAGAAGTGCACAAAAACTAGAAAATAAGGAGGGGACAAAAGAACTCCAAGAAAAAAAAAGAGCTATATTGGAAAACCTATCAAACAAGTAAATAAGAGGAAGAAGATTGGAGAATTAAATCAATAAGCATATGGATCCAAACATGAGACAAGAACGTTTCTTTCTTTCATAACCAAATAAAGGCTCAAAGAAATAAAAACAATGTCAACTCCATCTGCAAAGAATGGAATATCTTAATTGAAGGGGAAGATATGGTCAAACAATAAGCGTATCGGCACTTCAGTAGGCTTTTGACAGCAAACCCATAGTTGACAGATTATGAGGAAAAACTAAGTTTGATTCAAAAATAGTAACGACGGAGAAAAATATTAGTTTAAGCAAGCTAGTTAATGAATAAGAAACACAACGAGTTATTTGGAGTCTGCACCCTAACAAAGCACTAGGACCAGAAGAATTTACCATCTCCTTCTATAGATATTATTGGGGGATCATATAAAATGACCTCTTCAAAATTATTAATTAGCCATAACAGAAATACAAAATTGGAGGTAATACCAATTTAACCTTTCTAGCTTTAATCCCCAAACAAACCAAACCTTCTTCCTGTTAATATTTCTTAGGGATCTATTGTTCTTTGCTTTGATAATTGCATTTCATTATTTCCATATTTAAATTCACCCCATAACATCATAACATTATTCATATTTACATCATTATTCAACAACATATGCAACTATATAGTAAGAACAATTTCATCATCAATGCAACAGTACATAAAGGAACAATAGAAGAAAATCATTCACACATAGAGAAACTAGGATTGGTCAGAGACATGGAAAAGCCCACTATGGGGAAAAGTCTTTCAAATTCTTCTTCTTATTATATTGTCATTGAATGATTCAGAAAAGAGAGATTGCAATGATCCATATCTTCAACCATAAACCTATCCAGCAAAAATGAAGTAAACAATATCCATGAGATGAAACCAACCATGCCAACAATCAAAAATCCTGATTCAAAAGCCTATAATCGACTGCCACTATCAACGGTCAATTTTTGAACTCTGCGGTCAACCGATAAAAACTTCATTCAACTAAAAAATCAAACTTTAGATTCTAGTCGCATAGAGGAAGATACATGTGTGCGACTAAGAGATTCTAGTCGCTACCTTGAGCCTACAATCTTGTGACTACAGTTGAAAAGTACCTTTGAAAATCTTGTGTCTATGACCCAAAAACTTAGAAACATGCACAAGCTTCAGACCCTATAATCTCAGACCTATGCCAACCAATCTCTGTGAACTTGCTTTAGACGTGTGTGAGCCAAACCAAAGAAGAGAATAGAAGAATGTCTCATGATGATGTCCAAATGAGGTTGAGGTCACTTGTATTTATAGCCTTCCAAAGGTGTCCAATTTTCCTTAGGGATGACCTGATCAAAGATGCACTTGTGGGCTTTTAATTCAAAAATACACTTTCCCTTGTCCAAATTGAGTGCTTCAATAATAAAAATTGGTCCTCTAGAAAAGAGGAATCTAGTCCCATGGCTGGAATTTGTCACTAATCTTCCAAATTAACACTCCCTCTCAGCTAGGGAGAAATTCCAACTACACCATATTATCATTGCAAATATCTTGTCATCAAATCATATCCAGTCTCAAGTATCAAAATGTCATCATTGTTCATCTCTGCTCATTACTTACTTATTCCTTATTTTCTCTTTATTGTCCCTTCTCATATGTTGAGCATTCTCGAATCTAAAAGAAGAAGAGTTTGATATTCAAGGGGAGTTCATTCTAAAACTCTCTATTCATCGAGGATCCACTGTTACCAACCCAAAATCACTGCCAGAGGGGATCCCAATGCTACTAGCCAGGAAACTTCACCAGGGAGCCAATTATACAACTCGCATCAACATCGGAGAGCTTAGGTCAACCCAAAACAACATTAGGGAGAACATATTAACCTAAAACCACGTCCGGGAGCTTAGTCTCAACCCGTAACTAAATAGGGGAGCATATCTCAACCCAAAAATCACATAGGGGAGCACATCTCAACCCATTCTATTGCTCGCTAAACTTATTAACAATGACCCTCAAGATTCATGTGGTAGAACACCTCCATCATAATCAACATGGGTTGTAAAACCCCAAGTACACTCTCAACCTGTTGTTATAGCATCATTTAGCACTCATGTAGTTCTGATGCTCTGGTATGTCCTTGGGAAGCCCTTTCCCATACATACTTGATCATTTATTAAAAAATAATATTTTGAATTCCATACACGACTCTGTCGTTTAAAAATCACGTACACACGTGGGTATCATATTACAAAACCTGCGTATATTATTTAGAATATGAAAAAAAAAAAATATATCCTTTTTGGGTGGGGTTTATGAGTTTAACTAAAATCCCACCTACAGGAGCATGAGGCCTAACCGAATAAACTGATTTCTGGTGGTATTTATACACCTCATGGGAATTCCTAATTACATCAAGGAGATAGGATATCGACATTGTAGTCCTTTCGGTCCCCATATCAAGTCTGATTTTCCTTGTGCTTCCTATACTCCCAGTCATAGGAAACCTTGGTTTCCTTGCATTGATGCTCATACTTCATTATATGACATCCTTTTGCGCATGCTTGAGAGGTGATCTTTGAGGATTGGACTGGACAGATCCGAAGGAAGGTTTTGTTGGTGTCGTGGTCAGATCAGGTTGTATCTTTCCACTACTCTTTGCTGATATCAATAAAGAAGATTTGTCTCATTTTTGATATGTTATGATCTCATGTTTTTATGATTATGTGTAATATGTCATGATTTATATATTTATGCTTGATGATCTAACATGTTTATTATGCACACACATTGAACTACTTGCTATGTATATTCTTCTTTGAACTGTGTTTCAAGTCTGTTCGCTTGGGAGGAAGTAGAAGGTTTGGACCCTACGAGATTGATATCAAATGTAGGACCTACGGGTACTTGTCTCAAATCCAACTTTGGTAGTTTATATAGTTTTCTTGCTTGAATGTGTGCTTTTTGTTGATTGTTTGCCTTCGATCTATTGAGGTTGTCAACCCTTACCTTAGGGATTTTTTTTCCCGCCAATAGAACTGGTGACCCAACTCGAAAGAACAATCACATATTTCCTAGAAGGGTTGTTTTTTCCTTGACCTGGGATTTTCTTTCTTGTTTCTTGATTTTTCCAGTATTATTCACTCATTTGCAGTTTGGCCAATCAATCTGATCTTTTGGATCATGTATGTTTTTTATTTTTCCCTTCTTTTCTATATATATTCTCTTTTTGTTATACACAAAAGCATACATACGTAGTTTCTGCCAAAGAAACTTGTGTATATGCTAGTTTATTCGGAAATAGTTGCACATATACGTGGGTTTGTTATTACACAGTCACTTATATTTGAAAATTTAAAAAAAAATCAAGTTTTTCCTTCAGTCAAGGGTGTAGCCTAGTTTTTTCTGCTTTCTTGAAGTCATATATAGTCTGGAATGGTCTTATTTCTTGCTAGTGTCAGTTTCTTTATCTCTTTTTACAAAAATAATTTGCCAATATGGGTTTGCAATTTTTCAATTTTTTTGCGTTTGAAGTTTGGGTTTCAAACCTTCTTTGTGAAGTGTATGATGTTCTATGATTTTGGTACAGTGAGTTGGTTCTCAGCTTGCTTATAATCCAATATTTTCATTACTTTGCTTTACATTCTTGAAGTTTACTCATTTGGTTTCTTTTTTATTATTTGAGAAGGGTCTTTGCAATTTGGGTTCAGTGAATGATTTTGGTTCTCTGAAATATTTTGTCTTTCTGAATCTTTTATGTATCTTTCAAGTCAAGTTGTTCAAGTGTTTTGGTCTCTTATTCACTTTAGTCTTATCATTTTGGTGATTGTTTATGGCTTGTGAAGTTTGGAGTCTTTTCACTTGATTTTATCTTGAAGTGATTAATTGCTTAGCCTTCTTGAAACTTTTGTCATAAGTACTTAAAAAAAAGAAAGAGAAAAAACATTTTTTTTGGCCTTTCTTTTCTTTAGTTTTAGGTTTTTTTTGTCTTTTTGGATTTTCAACAAGTGTGCAAATCTTTGCTTGAGGTTGAAATCTTCTTCATTTAGGAGATATTTTCTTGGATATTTATTTCTCATTGTTTTTCAAATTTTGGCTTTTGG
Source organism: Pinus taeda (assembly GCA_000404065.3). Taxonomy (NCBI): domain Eukaryota; kingdom Viridiplantae; phylum Streptophyta; class Pinopsida; order Pinales; family Pinaceae; genus Pinus; species Pinus taeda. The sequence goes on from APFE030502023.1 coordinate 74,025, forward strand.
TCTTTAAAAGAACACATTTGTTTGTTTAGAGCATTCCATAGAATCTTGCATTTAGGGATTTTAGTATGCATTAAGGTAGTTTGCATTTTAGGCATTTTAGTCTCTTTCGATAGATTTTGAATGTGTGAGTGTGTTTAAAAGAAAAATAAAAGATTTTTTCTTTCATAGATTTCTCGTAGAACCTTGTGGAGATTACTTCTCATTGAAGAAAAAGAAGTTGCATTTGCATGTAACCTAGTTTTCTATTGGTTTCTTTTTTCATCGCAAAATCATAAGTTGCACTTTCACTATCCATGACCTAAATAACAACCAATAAAATCAGGTGCTTAATTTAAAATGAACTATATTTTTGTTGGTGTCACAGATACTTCAATTAGTCTAGGGCATTAGGGCCTTGGAATAGGTGTGTGGAGAGTAAACTCTCCAAGGCCACTCTACACTAAAACATAGAAGTTGATTAAAGAGTGCAAATCTAGTCTTGTTAAGCTATCAAGGAAAGCTCTTCTAACACATGAGTTAAGCACAAGGACGTGTGAAGATAAGGAAAGATAGATACTCCCTCTCCTACTTGTTGGATCACGCGTCGATGATTATTCCGCTTGGCTTCTGATTATGAACTGGTTACCTTTGTTTCCTATCCTAGGGACTGCACAGGTGACTGCAGGGGGGAATTCTCGTGGTACCTGAGACAGACATTGCATCACTTTCATAGTACTTTTGGAGGGTGCCCTTGCGAAGCTTGGGTACTTGCACCGACAAAGGCTATTGTCTGGAGGTCAACGTAACTATTTTTGATACCTTTGTTGGTAGGCTTGGGTCGTAATTATCCCAAACTATCTTCGAAAGGTACTTATCTTCACTTTCTTATGTTTTGGTGTCCAATCCTAATCACCCGAAGCGGGAATACCTTGAAGTTGCTTGTTTGGTTGTATCTTTAAGGAATTTTTAATGAGATCTCTTTTCTCCTAGATTGCCATAAGTTTTATTTTTTGAGTCTTTAAAAACTTCTTTTAATATTTAAAAGTGGTCGATCAACTAGTTCGTCAATCTAGGATGCTTCGTGGGCTTTCACCTGTGAGTGGTGAACCTTCATCTAGAAGGCATAGGAGAAATTCTTTTGGTGATTTTCAACCAATAGAAGTTGGCACATCAGAGATTAATCCTTCTCCTTGGGATCTCATTTCACAAGGTGAACCTAGTTTAGTTCATAGTTTGGACGGAAATGCTCCGGTCCTTGCTAGGGTGCTCTTCCAATTGGAAGACAAGGTTGATATTGAAGACGTCCTTGAGTCCCCCGTGACTCCTTCGGAATCTCTTCCTTCTGATCTTTCTTACATTTTATATTACATAGGTACTCCAACTCACAAGTCGGCAAGCCCTGTTTTCTCTCCTTCTTTTTTTCCAATGGCCAATGTTAATGGCGTAAGTATGGCTACTAATACTTTGGTGTGCAAACCCCCCCTTCAGTTGCGAGAGGGGGTAATATTCCTATCTTGACTGGTACACCTAGCATAATAGCTATTTTCCCTACCTCCATTCCGAGTTCGAGTGGGGGCACCCAACCTTCCACCCCTTTCATTGGTGCTTATCCTTTTGGGATGCCATCCAGTGGGATTCCTTTGATTCCTTCAACCTTCCCATCTATTGTTTCCACATCCATGACTTCTATGCCAAGTGGTTTAGCATCTTTTAAAGGTTTCAATTTGGACGTGGTCATATTCCTCCTTCCAATTCATCTTTGAACTTAGGATCAATACTTTTCTCTGGTCAGTCTTAGAATGCCAATCCTTTCCAAGGAATTCAAGGATGGGAAAATCCCTTCGTTAGTGGTATAGGGGCTGGGAACTTATCCCATCTATTTGGTCAATAGGGGAGTATGCCCTTCCCTTCTATCAGGACCTCACAAGTATTTCCTTCGCTAGCTAGTGCATGGAATCCTTATCAAGGGCTTTCCCCTTATTTTAATGTTCCATTAAAAGGAAACTACCCTATGTATGGTTACCCTGTAGCAGGGGGTGGATACCCTTCGAATAAGTCTAGGCCACAAGGATTCATTATGGTTCAATTCCTTCTATGAGTAATCTGGGGTAACATGGTGCCTCCCCAAATCTAGGACAGTCTTTTTCTAATGTTTGAAATTCTGCTCTTGGTGGGTGGAATTCTCTTGTTCCTTCGCGCTTATTATTCCTGGAAACCTTGAACTTGCCAAATCTTTTGAAATTAACAAACGATCTGATCCGATACAATCTATTTTGGCCTCCGGTCCCCACCAAACTTCCATCCAATATTCCAAATTCAAAGGGAAGTCTGGAGAGGACCCAAATGATCATATAACGACGTTACATTTGTGGTGCTCATCTAACTCCTTGATCGATGATTCGATCAGATTGAGATTATTTCAATGCACCCTAACTGGAAATTCTACAAAGAAGTATATTGAGCTTAGAGGGGATACCATTTCTACATTTAGCAAATTGGATATTATATTTCTAAATCATTTTTAGTTGTTTGTCTGATATGATGCTAGAACTGAGCTTCTAACCATATTTGAACAAGACAAAGCAACTCACATTTCTGACCACATCTAAGAGTGGTGCAGAAGAAAGAGGTTAATCAAGGCATATATCCCTGATGATTTTCTTCTGGAGTGGTTTTTGAAATCTTTGCAACCGGAGATTTCTTAGGATGTGTCACTCTTCGGAGTGTTCACTGAAGAATAGGCCATCTTTAGAGCCCAGCAATTAGAACTCATTTATTCTTAGTCTCGAGTCCTTTATAATATTTTCTCATGATGGTCCTCAATTGAAGATTGATCTAGCCAAGCCTAAGTCGGGACCCCATGCTGATAGAATTGTAGGGTAAATAGATAGTAGTACATCTAACTTGTTGAACCAATTGCAGTGGTTGTCTTTATGATCTACTTCTCTGACACAAGATACATCATCATTGTCTTTTCCTTCCCAACCTTTAGCAGTTAATGTTGTCCAATCTTCAAATCCAAAAGGAAACCAACAATCTGATGGGAAGAATAAGGGACGTTGTAAAATTTATTTATTTTACTATTTTTATTTTTTTAACAGACATCTATGTTTAATATTAATAATTATCATATTATTTTTATATTAGTATTTAATATCCTTCCCAACTAATTTATTTTTCTAGATTATTTTGACCTAACTAATCTCCAACGTTCTTCTTATAACTAAAATTATTTATTTTACTCAACCAAATTTCTAACGGATACTTCTGGCACATGGGGCATCTCTGTTATTTATACCTCATCTCAGATCTGGTTTTTCATTCTTGTCCTGAGGATGAACCACAATAGATGATTCGAAACGTCGACTTCGGAAGAACGATGAATTATTCCAAAATTTTTATTTGACAATGATATGGATCACAAAAGTCTGAAATCAAATATGGTGATGCTGTTGTCATGAATGTATGTCGATCATGTATGTATTGTTATGCATGTGTGTCGTCCATATGTTGGTTATGCATAGTGCCTAGTCGGTGTTGTAGTTGTGGCATCATGCATAGTAACTTGGATTATTATTAAGATAATGTTTATATAATGTGATGATTATGATTATACATGTATTGTGCTAATATGGTTGATATTGGAGACGATATATCCTCGCCTGAACTACACTAAGGTACGTTGGTTGTTTATAATTTTATTTAGTTGACATGATATACCTTGCAAGAAGAGAAGATCAAAGATGACAAGTAGGATGGTAAACTACAGCTCACGAGATTCTCCCTATAGATCAGAAGAGAAACATGGTGAGGCATATTCTCCTGATAGAGCAGACACTTTGAGGAGTTTGAAGGCATAAATAAGGAGTTGTAAAGAAGATAATGACTGAATCATTCAATCACGAGAGAGGCTTTCTAGGGCACAGGAAAAACAAGCAGAAGTCAATGCAGTTATTCATTAGAGCTTGTTAGACTTGTAGATACAAGGACCACTTAGAATCAGTCACGGGAAAGAGGATAGGACTATTGGAGCATATGGTAGCAGGTCACATGGAGGGCACGAGTTGGATAAAGACGACACAGTCAAAGATGGCAAGTTCTTGGATACACCTGATAGGTGAGGCAGTGGATATGGACTCTACTATATTTCTGGTTCAGATAGGTATCATGTCAACATTGTTATCATCCTTATAGGAGTGACGAGATATTTTTTGAATGAGTTCAAGAAAGCAAAGCCAGCTACATTTGATGGGGAAATGAAGAAGTCACGGGATGCAGAAGCATGGTTACTTGGGATGAATAAGTTTTTTAGATTGCACAGTTACTTATAGAACATGAAGGCCAAAATAGCTACATTCAATCTTAAAGGTAAATCATACATCTAGTGGGAAGATATAAAGAATGTAATAGGTATTCATGAAGAGGAGTTGACTTGGAGTGAGTTCGAGAGATTTTTCAGGAAGAAGTATCTATCGAATAGATACTATGATGATAGGGAAAAAGGAGTTCTATGAGCTAAAAATGGGATATATGACTTATAAGGAGTACACTAGCAGAGTCTTAGAGTTGTTGAGGTATGTGCCTTATCTGAAGGAGGAGAAAGTTAAGATTCAAATATTCGTCAGTGGGTTGTTGGTAGCATTCAAGGACATGATTGAGTTTGATGAGCCTAGATCATTGGAGGAAGCCATCAAGAAGATAAAGCATTGTTATGAGCAATCAAAGCACATATATGATACTAAGAAAGTTTGGAAAGGTAATGAGAAGAATAAATGAAAATGGGATAAGAAGCAAAAAAGACCTTAGGACACAGGTAACAAAGATAATGCAACACCGCCTAAGAAGTTCAATACATCTGACAGAGGATAGGGATTTCAGTCTGACGAGAAGAGAAAGGGTGATGATAAGAAGCCCTTGCAGTGTTGGACTTGTGGAAGAGAGCATCACAGGAGAGAGTGTCCACAAGATCAGGGTAGTAAACCACAGATTTACAGTGCTCAAGAGGCACAGATAGTGGGGGATGTTAGACAAAGCATTCCTCGGATCTATGCAACATTGGATAATAGGCAAGTAAATCACTAGGCATTTATTATTGAGATGGACGGTAATCTTTGTGATCAAGTTGTTTCTATTTTGATTGAGCCCGGATCTAATTATATTTATGTTAATCCTGACCTAATGGATAAGTGTGGTTTGAATAAAGAAGTGCATGCAAAGTCTTGGTTAGTGCAGTTGGCTATAAGTGCTAAGAAGAGAGTTCATCACTGGGTAAGAGATTTTGCATTTGAATTGAATGGTTTGTCTACATCAACACATTTGAATGTGCTTCCATTAGGATCATACAATATGTTATTGGTTATGGATTGGTTGTATCTGCATAGGACCAAGGTGGATTGTTATGACAAGGTTATCGAGTGCTTGGATGAAAATTGAGAGCAGGGGATCTTGTAGGGTAAGAAGAAGGAAACATAAGTTAGAATGGTGACAACTATGTAGGCCAAGCGTAGTCCTAGAAAAGGGTGTGTGCTATTTGTAGTACACATTTCCGATGAAAAAGGTAAGGAAGTTGAGGATGCGGATGTATTGAGGAGGTATCCAATTTTACAACAGTTTCAGGATGTGTAATTGTCAGATATTTTAGAGTTTCCACCTCATAAGGAAGTGGACTTTTCTATTGAGTCGGTACCAGGGGAAACACCAACATCAAAGGAACCATTTAGGATGAGCACACCATAGTTAGTAGAGCTAAATTTGTAGTTAAAGGAAATGTTTGACAAAGGGTACATTAGGCAAGTGTGTCACCTTGGGGTGCACCAATTTTGTTTGTGAAGAAGAAGGACGGTACTCCTAGGTTATGCATTGATTATAGGTAGTTGAACAAAGTGACCATCAAGAATAGGTATTCATTGTCGAGGATTAATGATTTGTTTGACCAATTGAAGGGAACAACATTTTTCTCAAAGATTGATCTGAGATCAGGATTCCATTATGTACGCAGTAAGGAAGAAGACATATACAAGACTGCTTTCCAGACCAGGTACAGGCATTATGAGTTTGTTGTAGTTCCTTTTGGTTTGACTAATGCTTCAGATACTTTTATGGTATTGATGAATATTGTTTTGCGTCCTTATTTGGACAAGCTTTTTATTGTATTCATTGATGATATATTAGTATATTCTAAGAATGAGGAAGAGCATGTTGAACACTTAGCGGTAGTTTTGAGATGCTAAGAGAGAATTAGTTGTCATGGAAAAATTTTGGGGCTAATATTCGCAGGTGGGCTTATTTTCCATGATTTTTCTTAAAACCAATTCACCAATTTCCATTTTTTAAGAAAATGATTCACCCAAGTTTTACAATATAAAATTATTTTTACCCTAAAAATTGCCAACATTATATAGAGAGTATATACAAAATCATTATAAATTTTAATAATTTTACAAATACATCAATAAACATTTTCTAGTTTGCATGTTAGGGACTTGTGAGATTCGCCAATGTTTTTAAACTTCAAGATAATTTTCCATCCTTAAAATTTTCCCTGTTAGTTGTATGCCAAGCTTATAAAATGAAGTTTCTTTCACATAGAGGTACATTAATTGGGACATGTTGTTTCCAAGGAAGGCTTAGCAATGGATCCAGAAAAGATAAGAGCTATCATGGAATGGGAAACTCCTAGAAATGTGGATGAGGTAAGATCATTCATGGGGTTATCAAGCTATTATAGGTGTTTCATCAGGAACTTCTCTCAGATTTCCTATCCCATTACATCATTGCAGAGGAAAGGTAAGAAATTTGAATGGACAGAGGAATGTGCAACCATTTTTTAGCAGTTGAAGCAATTGTTGACAAATGTTGCGTTTTAAAGATTACAGATATGGACAAAGAGTTTATGGTATGTACATATGCATGCAAGAGATGACTTGGTGGCATCTTGATGCATGAAGGAAAGGAAGTGTGTTATGAAACAAGGAAACTGAATGAGCATGAGCAGAATTATACAGCACAAGATATTGAGTTGGCAATGGTCGTCCATGCATTGAAGATGTAGAGGCACTATCTTCTTGGTAGGAGATTTGTATTGATGAGCGATCATAGTGGATTGAGATATATATTTGACCAGCTGAATCTGAATGTCAAGAAAGCATATGGTTGGCCCTGATTAGTGAGTTCAACTTTGAGATTAGGTACATTAAAGGTAAAGAGAACAAGGTTGTAGATGCTCTTAGCAGGAGAGTACAGGCAAATCTCATAACAACCATGATTTCATACGAGACAGATCTATAGGATCAGATCTTGCAGGCAGGTTAGCATGATGATAGGTATAAGGAGCTTATGCAGAGGTTACAACAGGGTGTAGGTGATCAGGATGTGGACTATCGTCTCACAGCAGATGGTTTGGTCAGATTTAGGGACAAAATATATGTGGCAAACAACATTGAGCTCAATAAGATTATCTTGAGGGAATTTCATGCTAAGCCATATTTAGGTCACCTAGGATATCAGAAGACATTGAAAGTGGTGAATAAGTTCTATTATTGACAGAATTTGAAGAAGGAAGTGGTAGATTTTGTGGTTAGATGCTTGGATTGTTAATAGGTAAAAGCAGAATGTAAGCATTCGAGTGGATTACTACATTCGTTTTTGACTCCTAAGTGGAAATGGGAGGTCATTTCCATGGATTTCATCACAAGTTTGTCAAGGAAATCTAGACAACATAATTCTATTATGGTTGCGGTTGATAGATTGACCAAGGTAATGCACTTCATTCTAGTAAAGTCTACATATTCTACGAATGATGTAGCACAGGTCTTCAACAGAGATGTAGTGAGGTTGCTTAGTGTTCCGAAGAAGAATGTGTCTGAGAGGGATGCTAAGATCACTTCAAAGTTATGTAAAGAGTTAGTTGTAGGTTTGGGTACAGAGTTGGCCTTCAACACAACTTATCATTTGCAGACAAATGGACAAACATAGAGGGTCAACAAGATTTTGGAGGACATGTTGAGAATGTACGTCATGCATTAGTAGTGAAAGTGGGAAGAGTATCTTCTGCTCATAGAGTTTGCTTACAACAATGGGTATTAGGAGTCTCTAAGGATGAGTCTGTTTGAGGCACTCTATGGGAGGAGTTGTAATACTCCCATCCGATGGAGTGATCCAGTGAATAGGGTGTTGATAGGACCAAACATGTTGTTAAAGGTGGAATAATAAATACAAGTAATCAAGAAGAATCTAAAGGCAACACAGGATAGATAGAAGAGTTATTCAATTCAGAACAGGATGTTTAAGGAGTTTCAAGTTAGGGAACAAGTGTACTTGCGCATCAATTCCAAGAAGAGTTCCTTGAGGATTGGATCATGTGCCAAGCTGACACCTCGGTTTTGTGGACCTTTCAAGATTCTTGAGAGGATTGGATTAGTAGCCTATCGACTTGCACTGCCTCTAACAGTGAAAGTCCATGATGTTTTCCATGTGTCATTGCTTAAGAAGTATGTTAAATATGTTAAATTGCAAGTGGAGCTAGAAGGAGAATTATAGTCGAAACCCCAATGTATTTTGCAGAGAAAGATGCCCATCCTCCAGAACCGAGCGATCAAGCAGGTTAAAGTGCAATGGAAGCACTTTGTGCCCGATAAAGCTACATGGGAGATGGCTTATTAGATGCGAACTATGTATCCTTCTATATTCGTTGGTTGAGTGAATGCCTTTGGGTATATGTTTTGGCGTGGTGTTTTTGTATATGTATATATGTATATGGATGTAAATACCACCATGAGTTGTGTTATAAAGCTTTAATAAGCGGTATGGTTGTCATGTCATTATGATTGGCATGTTGGTTATGTTGGTTTGCTTCTCAATAGGTTGATCATTGTAAATATTGCAACGAGCTAAGTTATAAAGCCCCATGGGCAACATGTTTTTCTTTTCAACAACCTTGCTGGTTGTAGGTGTCATTGAACACCGAGGACGGTGTTCCCCTAAGGGGGAGGGTTTTGTAACAGCCCTGGTAAAAAATCCATGTAATAAAGTTAATAAAGGAAAAATAATAACCAAGGTCATGGGACACGTATTCCAAGTTGAATGTTGGACAAAAACATAGTGATGAGGATCACTTGTAATTAATTAATGACTATGGGAATTGGAAAGAGCAATGGAAAAGGCTTTGGAAAATCATGAGGCATTTATTGGCATTTTATTTATGAAAACAATGGAAAGTAGGAGAAAAGGAAGATGAAACATCATAGGTTCAATGTGAAGGAAGTTGAAGGAAAATATTGAGAAATGAAGAAAATAGAGGCATCATTGATAAAAAGGCTTCTGAGCATCAATACATAGACTTTTTTTTCATTTTTAGTTTGGATCTCTCTCTTCTATTTTCTCTCTCTCATACTCTTGCACAGAATCTTGGGTCCCTCACATAGAATTGCCTAAAAATGGCCACAGTCTCATGCATACCTTGCTATGTGAGTGACTTGAGGGTCTCAGTCACATGCATGGCTTGTAATGGGAGTGATAGGGGGTCTAGATCAACAAAACAACAAGTTGTCTTAGCAGTTGGGCACCTAGAAGGGTTGGTTGTCTCTTGAAGGTTCTGTAGCTTTTGAGGAATGTCATATTGGTCTTGTCTTGTCAGTTCCACTTCCTTAACTGTACTTGGGGAGTTGAATAATATAATAATAACTCTTCATCATGTGTTTACCCTGGTGGACCAGTTAGCTTGGGTAAATGTGGGAGGAGGGTGTTACAATTGTCATTAATGTTAATAAAGCGGAACATCCCCCGCTTCCTTCATCTGTTGCCTTTCAGATACCATTTTATCCATAAAAAACACCATTTTTAGAATTTACCTATCATTGTTGTTAGTCAGACAGTCATGAATGATATCGAATTCATCGATGCCCCTTTAGATTATAACCTCTTGTTAGGGCGTAGTTACACCTATTCCATGTCAATTGTCACATCTTCTATCTTTCACAAGATCTTCTTTCCTCATAATGGAAAGAGTGTTAATGTTGATCAACTTACTTACCATGACCCTCAATTGCAGACATCTCCTCAGAATACCATCTCATCGAGGTGGGAAACAATACCACTACCACCATTATCGTTATTTCCCTTGCAGTATATAAAGATTCCATGTTGCTTGGGGATTATTACTGCCCTCCACCTACCCCTTTTAAGCCTATCTCTTCGAGTGTTTGCATGCTTCAAGTGTCACAGGTCGCAGGCAAGTAGTTTGGTACGTCGTCCTAGCAACCATCTCCTCTTCAACCCCCTACTCAAGAATCAACTCATCCTTCAGGTACAACTCCTCCAGTCCAATTCCATCCCATGGGTATATCTGCTAGTCCTTTTCCACCAAGAACCATTCTTCCAGGTCTTTCCCATCTAGGAGCAGTTCTCTCAAGTCATTACCCCTCTTTTCAGGTACCTTTCTTATTCCCGCCACCATGAATCTTTCTACTCCTATAATGGCTACATTGAGTCTTCCTAACATCACCTTGGGCTTCCAATATGGTACATTGATCCTCTCGCAAACACTCCTCTTGACCAACTCAAACCTTTTACAACTTTGACCCTGGTCCAATTGGTTCCTACCACCCCTTCCTTTGCTTCAGTTCCACAACAACATTAGCAAGAAGTCACTCCTATTACGAAATCATATGGTGAGGGGAAGAAGCTTAGAAAAATGGAAACAAAGACAAGGTTCCCCAAGCAACTCTCGCTCCTCCTTAACCTCCAAGTCCTTCTCCTCGATGAGCTTTGTGTGATGTTGTTGAGCACACCACCAATAATTGTCCTCATCTTCCTCATATTAAGAATGTGGTCTTTGATACTTTTCCCAAGCCTAACATTCCTGAAGTCCATGTTACCTTACTCCAATCCACCAAAAATAACAAAACCTTATGCACAAATCACCCTTCTCCTTTGTGTGATAAGTATGGACATTATTCCCATCACTGTCCCCGTCTTAAATATTTTCGTGATACACTTCAAGTGCTTTGCGAGTTATATGTCACTCATAGTGACTCTACTTCTCCTCTACCTATGGGTTCTAGCCCCAATACTTCACCAGGATAGGAGGTTTCTCAACTCACCATCGTGATTCCCCCTCCTGATGTAGAGATGACAGATAATTCCACCCCTATTCTCTACCTGTCATCATCCATGAGATCGATATATTCATAATTTTTAGGAGTTTCCTACCGTGCTTCTTTCGAACCTTATTCAGAAGACACTTCGGTTTAAACATCAGTGGATATCACCTCTACTAGTCATCCATCCAACCCTTTCGATGATGAGCATGTGAACCTTGTCTCTCATGAAGATTCATTAGGTAGTTCCTCTTCATCATGTGGTCCATATTCCTCTTGCCCTCCCCTTTTTCATTCTAATGAAGACATCATGGAAGCCATGACCCCCCTAATTATCCTTGGGATGATATGCACTATACTTCCTTCCGTAGAAAACCCATGATCAATATGTTATGGAGTCCAAAGATTTCATCCATGGTGAGTTTGATTGGTTCAAAAATCCCATTCATGCACCAAATGCTTTCAAAGAAGGAAATATGGCTAACATTTCCCCTACCATCAAGATTAACATTTTGAATAAACCAGGGGTTGAAGAAAATATCACCTTGGGGGTACAATATACCAGAGAATAAATTGACACTTACACTAAGTTATTCAAGAAATTTCATGATGTTTTCACCTGGTCTTGTTATGAGATGCCCAGACTTGATCTTGCCATTATTGAACACCATATCGAAACATAGCTTGATACCATTCCTGTCGGCTAAAAGCAAAGGCCTATCCATCCTTCCAAACTCAATTCCATTAAAGGCGAAATCAATAAGCTCAAGTAAGTTGGTTTCTTTTATCCCATTAAGTACACCACATGGGTGTCCAACCTTGTTACCATTATAAACAAACAAGGCACCATTCATGTTTTCATGGACTTTCACAATCTAAAAAAAAAAAAACACTTGTCCCAAAGATAATTCCCCTACACCTTTCATCGTCCAAATAATTAACAAATGTATGGGACATGAGGTCCTTTCCTTCATGGATGGCTTCTCAGGGTACAATCAAATTCATATCTTCTTTGTCGATCAACTCAAAATTGCCTTTACTAATTCATGGAGAATTTTTCCTATAGGGTCATGCCTTTCAATTTAAAGAATGTTGGGGCCACTTTTAGGTGTGTGATTTCCTATTATTTTCATGACCTAGCTCAATATCACATTATCCTTATTATTAGGATTATTTTCACATTATCCTTGTGTATCTAGGCAATATCACTACTCATTCCAAACTTTGGTTGCAACACCTTGACTATTTGTGCACCATCTTACTTCGATGTCGCAAGTATAACATTCACCTCAATCCCCTTAAGTGTGTCCTTTGTGTTCCTTCCAGATGGATTTTTGGGTTCATTATGTCCAAATATGGTATCACCCTTGACCCTCTCAAAGTTCAATCCATTCTGGAACTTCCTCCTCCTCGCACCCTTCGCTAGCTAAAACGACACCAAGATAAAGCCAATTTTATTGGTTAGTTTGTACCCGACTATGCCACCACTGCATATGGGTTTCTTAGACTCAATTTCTTTAACATTTCATTTGTTTGGGATGATCCATCTCAACAGTCTTTCGATGCCCTCAGACATGCCTTTACTTTCACCCCCTTGATCAAGCCACCTAACTTTGAGAGGGACTTCATCTTGTATGTCTCATCTTCCACCTATTCGGTTGCCAGGGTCTTAATACAAGAAGATGGAAATGGAAACGAGCATGTCATCTATTATGTCAGTAAGAACATTAGCAGTCCCCCTATTGAACCTCAGAATTACCCTCTCCTTCACATTTTTCTCACCCTTTTACCTCACTTTCTCATAAGATTACAAACCTAATCAATGATAAATGCTAGGTTTTGTCTTAAGGAAAGCATTAAAATGATCGCCATATTATATTTTCATGTTCTTTCTATTTGAATAGATTTTTGCAAATTAGCTACAGAACGCAGCCTATTCTGTAGCTAAATATGGATTTCGTAGCTACTCTCATGGTTTGGCAGGTTCCGGGTGTAAAATGAAGAATTAGGCCACATGGGCATTTCTAGAATCATCTCCACATGGATTCTATCCTATTCACTTGGTCCAGATCGATGGAAAAGCAATCCTAAAGTCATGGTCAAAGATGGAGTCAAAGTACGTTATCCTAAAGCAGTAGGACTCTTTATTTTCTCTATAGCTAATCAAGAGTCTAATAGTTCTGTTGCAAATAGAATTCTAATTAGCCACCTATAGCTAATCAAAAGTTTAAATAGTCCTATTGCAATTCGAATTAGCCACCTATAGCAAGTTTATCTCATAAACAGTCATGTTACATTTAATTCGAATTAGCCACTTGTAGCAAGTTTATCTCATAAACAATCATGTTACATTTAATTCGAATTAGCCACTTGTAGCAAGTTTATCTCATAAACAGTTATGTTATTTTCCTTTAAATATCGGTTGCATGTAACCGAGAGAGGTTAGAAGGAATTACGTTAAGTTCAGGCTTTTTGTTGATACTCTGTATTCAGACTTCGCTTTTTTCATAATACAAACTTCGTGTTGCCAATGATCATTTAAAGTGCATCCTTAACTAGCTAGTATTCCAACCATGTCAGTTGCAGAGGGCCCCTGCACTGAAGGAGGTTTTTCATTTGTTGTTTTTAGTTCAATTTCCATTACTTTGTTTTCAACAAATCTGTTTTCTAAATTAGGATCATATTTTGTTTCATTTCATTTCAGTTTTTAATCAATAGCATAATGAGAAATCACAACTATGCAGCCTTGTTCTTCTAAGATATCTTGTGGAGAAAAATGGCTCTGTTTCCAAACTGAATTAAGATTGAAGTAATAAGAATACACAGTTGCTTAGTTTTCTTACTATTTTGTCATTCATTTTCTTAGAACATAATTGTCGATTAACTGTGTTGATGGATGTTTTCAAAAGCCATTTCAAGATGATGATGATCCTCAACTAAATGGTTAAATGTCTAATTCATATAGTGATTGAATTTACTCAGTACATTGTTATTTTCCTAGCAACTTAGGAACTAAGGTATAATTGATTTCTTGCACAACACTTCAAGAGGGTGACGCTTCACATTTGAATGTTGGAGAAAGTCAAAAATACATTAGTTGTTTACAATTAGTTTTACATGCTTTTACCTTTTTGCTTTCAGATCCTCACTTGGTTGCATCACTAGTATTCCCAATAATCATTTCAAGGAGATTGATTTAATAATATTCCAAAATTGAATGGTTGAATGTTTAATGAATGCAATTACTAAGTTACCTTTTGCATCAATTTCATTCTTGGTTTTAAGAATTAGATCCATGGATTAGGACTAATGATAAGATAAGATAGATGCTCTGCTTTTAATTTTATTTAGGTTCTAACTAGCCAACAGTTCTTGGTCCATTTTTAGGAAATTAGATTAACTTAGGAACATTTCCTTTCCTTTAAAATTCATTAGATTCACTTAAATTTTATCATAGTTTTAGGTTGTACATTCTTAGACATCAAAGAACATAAACCCCCCAAAAACAATATAAAATACAAAACAATGAAGTAAGAAAATGGTTAACTAAGCACATATAGTGCACAACACATCATCAGCTTACAAACCTCGGTTGACAATTTATGCAAGGAATTTAGGACACTAAATTGACTAAACACCCCCCATGTCCTATTCCCATGAAAAAAATGGCCCTATCTATTGTGTTCTCTATTCAAAAACTTCGTGGTTATATCCATATGTGTACCACCAAGGTTGTGACTAATTCCAAACTCATTGATTTCTTGTTGAGTCAAAGGATCATCAACAAGAAGTATGATCGTTGGATCATTATACACCAAGAATTTTATTTAGAATATGTCGCTCCTAAGAGTAAGAAAGGTTTAACCCTTATTGAATTCATCTCTGACTTTCCTACTAGTGCGCCTGATCCGCCGGTAAATGACGACCTTCTAGATAAACATTTGTTCACTATAACCTCTTATGATCTTTGGTATGGAGATATCCTCACCTATTTTCAAACCCAAAAAATCATCCCCCATCTTACTCATGATGATCAAAGACATATTCAACATCAAGCCCCTCACTATCTCCTCATCGATGACGATCTTTATCATTGCGGTGTCGACATTATCCTTCGTCATTGCCCCACTCATGCTGAATCTGAGCAAGTGCTTAATGCATGTCACAGTGATGCTTGTGGTGGTCATCTCTCCGGAATGGATACTACCCAGAAAATCATGCGTGTTGGATACTTTTTGCCTTCTCTCTTTATCGATTGCATTAAGGAAGTCAAACATTGTCCCAATTGTCAAGTATACGCCCCTAAGGCTCGAGATGCACCTGCTCTGCTCCATTTTTTCATCGTAGACAGTCCTTTCTATAAATGGGCAATTGACTTTATGGAATGTCAACCTCCATCTATGGATAACATAAGTATATTATCGTGGTCATCGACTATTTCACCAAATGGGTTGAAGCCATGCCCACGTTAAATAACACTACAACTATTGCAACCATGTTCTTCTTTAACCATGTTATCACTCTATTCTAGGTTCCAAAACAATTGATTTCCAACCATGGATGACATTTTGAAGATGAGATATGGCATGATCTATCCTCACAGTTGGGTTTTGAACACCAATATTCATCGTCTTATTACCCTCAAGGTAATGGACAAGTTGAAGTTGTCGATAAAATCCTTAAAACTATGCTTTAGTGGATGGTGAATAAACACAAGACCAACCAACATATTATGCTCTTCACAACATTGTGGGCCTATAGAAATTCTATCAAAACTACCATCGGGTTCACTCCTTTCCACCTTGTCTATGGACAAGAGGCAATCTTATCGATCAAGTGTGAAATCCCCTCCCTCCATATTGTTGTTGAACTCCTCCCGAACACCCAACATTTAGAACAAAGACTCATCGTGTGCCAATGAAGACTATCGTGTTACCTTTCAAACCATTGAAGTGACCAAAAATTGCACCAAAGCTCAGTATGACCGTAAAGTTCACCCTCGTACCTTTCATGAAGGTGACCTTGTTCTTGTCTATGACCAAGCTCATGATGCCTTGGGGCATGGGAATTTTGAACCATTATTGCACGATCCTTATATCATTTGTAATTATTTGGGAAGGGGGCATACATTTTAGAGGGTCCAAAAGGAGAAATTATTCCCAACCCTTGCAATGCACTCTACCTAAAGAATTCTACTCATAGCATTTCCCAGTGAAGTGCATATTGTTAGTCTTTTTCTTTTTGCATTTAGGTAGTTTGCATCTCCCACCATCTCATCCATTGCCTTCTTGCGCCTTTCAGATGGATCCCTCATCCACACCATATATCGGTTACGACGATGGTGCAAGTCACTTCTCCAAGAATCTAGCCTCGGCAACTTAGGCCATTTTCACCCCTTTGCATTCAAATGACGTCAGCATTAGATCTGCCACCAATGACCAGGTCGAATATGATGTAGTGATAGGTTTTTTAGCTGATGCCCTTGATCATCGCATCCTTCACCTCCATGTTTGTCTCGATTCCTTGCTACTCATCATGCAATTTAATGGCATTTATCATGTGCATAATCCTATTCTATGTTATGCCCCTGTATCACAAAAGCCTCTTAATCTAGGTCCCAATAGCTCACAATCCAAGATAAAAGTGGCTCACCCACCCACATCAATTGGTTCTCTAAGAACTTGAGCAACCCATATCACGACAGAGCCCCTCTAACAACATGACTCCCCTGAATCATAGTACGAAGATCATCAAAGTCTCGTTCTCACCATACTAGCTTTAGCTCTGCCATACCTGCGAAAAAACATCATATTTTGTCAGCTCTGAGTCATAACATACATTTTCAGACCTCAGCGTCAACTTCCAGGAGACCCCCAACATTTTTTTTCCCTTAGGTCTTGGGTGTAGTTTTTCCACCAAAAACTACGTTGGCAACACTTTTCAGCCCCTTTTTTCTACCCTAGGGCATAAAAAAGGCCCAACAGGTGCGTTGTGACTGAGAAAAAGAGAAAGGGTTTCCCCCAGCCAAATGAGACCCTAATCTGAAAATTTAATCCATGGAAACTTGTGAGTAGGGTTAGGCCATGTACCTAAAAGTCACATATCTGAATTCCGATGATCCGTTTGTCTGCTATGAGCTTGCGAAGATTTAGGACCTCCTCCTCCTCTCAAAATTATCCAACGACTCAATTTGAAAATGAATTGTATTTGGGGGCAAGAATCCCTCTTATAAGGAAAGCCCTAATGCTTTTTATGTTGACCATTACGAGTGAACCGTAGCTCGTTTTGATGAACCATCAACACCATTAGAAAGCTATCACCAAAATCTATAATGGGTTTTTCTTTGTTCTTGGTAATTTGAAACTTCACCACAAATCCATTTTTTCCATGAGCTATCACTTTTCCACTTATCAAAATCTAATTTCTTCATATGATTCTCTTGTACTCTATTACCACTTTGCCTTTACACTTGTTGACTTATGTGTTGAGTTTTGTCATGAGTAACCATAATTTACTCATGTTTTTATGGTCCCCTTTGGGCCTCCCCCATGTGGCAACATTATCGAGTCACCCTTGTTCAGATCATCAGAGATGAGTCACCCTTGAATCCATGGAGACTGTTCAGAGTCCCATTGAGTCCTATTGTAGTACATCATCCATATTTGCATCACATTCATTCCATTTCGCTCATATTTGGCCTCCAGCTATATTGGTTTGTCTTTGAAAATCCTCCAACTTAGTAATTGACCATCCCCTCTAGAAGTGAGTCAGTCGTTGTCAGGTCAACCACGCATATTATGCTCTAACAAGGGAAGTCATCAGTCAACCACTCATCTAATCCCTCCATCATCATCCCTGGTGTCATTCTATCAATCACATTATTGTATCCCTCGTGGCTTTGTTGAGGAATCCTCATTGCCTCAACTCTAGCAGACCCTCTTCTATCGAATTCAACAATTTTATTCCAGGAGAGTGGTTTGGAGGGTGATGTACCTTGGTTCTGTTTATTTTGGGTAGCATCGGATGTGCTCTAGCCACGAAAATTCGTGGAGAGGCTAATGCACATGAGATCTCTAATACCCAGAAAGGGTTTGGGCAAATTCTAAACAGTTTGGGAGATATTAAAATAATTAATATTTTTAATGAAGTCCCTAAGTCTAAATATAGGGAAAATAAAATATTAATGTGAATTAATTTAAAATTGTGTAAGAATGGTCCAAAAGTCATGGATCAAGCTAGATCTAATCTTAGCCATTTATTAGGGACTTAATCTTGGTGGTTGATTTGTCAACAAGAAAAGTATAAGAGGAGGCTTGAGGGTCACTTGGAGAACACTCCAAGAGATCAAGATTTCAACTTTCTGGGGTTGGGTTTGTTGAGAAAGTTGAGAGAGTGATCAGGAGTTGCAGTGAGGGGAAATGAATACAGAAGCAGAGAGGCAGAGATAGTACCAGGAGGATCAACTTAGCAGCCGGGAAAGCTGACGCAGAGGGTAGAAGCCGAAACTGCCAGGAACAGTCGGAACTTTCGGGAATTGCTGGAACAGCCAGGAAAGCTCACGCAGAGGGAAAAAGCTGGAACTTCCAGAACAACCAGGAAATTTGATGCATAGGGTAGAAGCCAAAACTGTCAAGAATAGCTAGAATTGCTGGAACAGCCGAGAAAGCTGACACATAGGGCAGAAGTCGGAACTGCTGGGAACAGTCGGAATTGTCGGGAGCTGACGAAAAGGGCAGAATTCGAACTATCGGGAACTACCAGAACAATCGGGAAAGCTGACGCAGAGGGCAAAATCTGAAACTTCCGGGAGCAGCCAGAACTACCGGGAACTACCAGAACTGCCAGGAAAGCTGACGTAGAGGGCAAAAGTCGGAACTGCCGAGAACTGTCGAAACTGCCGGGAAAGTTGACGCAGAGGGCAGAAGAGTCTGACGCTGGGGTTTTTCGTGGGGAAAATTGGAGCTGAGGAGCTGCTAGAGTGTTTATCCGGGGTTTCAGCTAGAGCATCTGTCTTCGAAGGAGGGGTACTACTGTTGAGATTATTCTCTGTTGAGTGAGCCAGTTTTGGCACCCAGATTGTATTCAGAAACTACATAATAATAAAACCCTTAGATAGCTGCACCGGTTTTGCCACATTGGTTTTTCCAGGGACATTGGTCCAAAAACAACAGTGTCACTTGTGTGCTTGTTTTGTTTCCTTCAGTTGATGATCTGTAATGTGTTAAGGATGTATTTGTCTTCATTTCCCGTATTTACATGGCAAATAACTTGTTAATTAACAGAACAAGTAGGTAGGAATAAATCAGAAAGTACATGAAGGGTTTCTAATGGGTTGATTTATAAATTCCAACATGTTCTAGCCTTCATCATTGTTTGGTGCCTCATATCAAGTAAAGTGAATCATCATTTCCCTTTGACTTGGTAGTTTCTCGCATGCTCGATTTTAGTTCATTATCACAAATCAAGAATCGTACACTTGATGGTCTAGTGATCCAGCAGATTATACTAGCATTTCATAGGTGTGCATGAAATGTTCCAAACTTCATGAGGGGATGGCCCTTCAGGTAGTCCCCCATATGCTTGTATGACAATAAATTATGATCTAACCTCAAATGTAGTTCCATAGATTTAATTAACTTGGTTTCCGCCACTTGCAGCGCCCACAAAATGCATCCCTCCTTCAAATAGCCCATTCATATATTCAGAGCCCTTTCATGTTTAGCAAGCTTCTTCAGTTGTTATCTTCCCCCTCCTCTCAGTTTTGGGGGGCATTATGTCTCATGTACTCATATCAATATATCTTATTGTATTCAGTCATGGCCTCTGTTTTCCAGCCACATTATGTATATCGGACTCATTGTATCATTGTATCACTTTTTGGCCCATTGATGCGAGCATATCATCTATCATGTACTTTGTTGCTCAGACCCACATTGTTGGGCACATCATTATTATTTGTACTTAGTTATCTCAGTGAGTATGGGTATGCCTCCCCCACCTCATTTGAGAATATGCACTTACCAATAAAAAGGAGACTTTTATCGGCTAAGTAGGTCTTGCCCCTTCCATTCTCAGTCCTTCCTTGCCTTTCTTCAACTCTCTCTCTCTCTCTCGCGTGATGTCTTGTTAAAGTGAAAACTACAACGTATTTCATTCACATGACTTTCTCCATACACTCTTACGTTTGGGGCAATCTATTATCACCCAAAAAATGTTTACCTACCCATTTCTTACTAGGTGGATTGAAATAAACCATGTAGGCTTAATTTTACAATGGTAAAACCCACTTTCACCATAGGAAATAATTTAGTAAACAATTTTTCTAAATTATTTCTCATTAAAATCCAAAAACCCCATGAGAATAATTAAATAAATCATTATTTATTTAATATTCTCTAGAAATATTTATTAAATAATTATTTGATAATTATTTCTCATCATTTTTTTACTTAATCAGCTTGGAATAATTAAATAAACCATTATTTATTTATTATTCCTTATTTATTCCCTATTTTCCTTATGGGATCATTATTAAACCATTATTTAATAATTATTTCTTTCTTAATTGTCACAAAGTGATTAATAAATCATTTTTATTTGTTAATTACTTTAACCGCTTTCTAAATAAAGATATTTGATCATTTTGAATAATTTTCCCTCTCAAAAAAAAAAAAATATCCACAATCGTTAGATTTTGATTTAGTCAATAATATTTTATTATTTATAATTCTCAATCTATTCCAATGCTTTATTATAAATAGAGGGTTTTCTCTCCATTCTTCACCATGACCATTTTCATTGTCAACATTATCACCTCATAGCATTTGAGCTCCCACTTGAGTTTAAACACCCTTTTTGTTTTTCTTCCTGCTGCAAATTAAGAGAGAAAAGCACATTGTTGAAGCACAAGGACAAGAAAGGACCCATCCCACAGAGGGGGAACTGCAGACCCATTTTGTAACTTCTCCTCTCCAAGTGTATTCGTGAATAAAATTATCATTTATTCAAGTCCTTCATTGGGTTATTACACTTTAATTTTATGTTGTTATATGTTTCTATTTGCAAGATCTATTTCATTGTAGGATTTTTCTTCATGTTTTATTGCAGATTTGAAGCATAAAAGCAACCATATTTTGTTGTTAGATAAGTCACATATAAATTAAGTAAAGGATTTTGGTACACTTCTCCAAAAAATTTACACTAACACCTATAGTAAAGTAGTTTCACATATCATTATAAACAATCTTGCCTAGAAACTCCCAATACTATCAAAGCTAAAGAGGGGGAATCTAAGTAGTAGTGATTATGAATTTGAAGATATATCCTTCGAAAATTTTATTTTTTAATGAAGACTCATAGTGGTTGATGGTAGATGTGAAGAAGTTGTCAGAACAATGATCAACATTATGTACATATTAGTCAACTTTGTGTTTAGTTGAGTAGCATATTTGAAAAGCAGAGTCAGGGACAAATTTTGTATCAAGCTCAGGAGAATTGTAGAAGGAATCGTAATGAAAAGTTGTAAGAGGCCAGCAAGATAGGGGGAGAAAGGCATGTTCTAGGAAGACAGAGGAAGATATTTCATTAAGGGAAGTTACCCTTTTCCATTGATGTCAAAGGGGGAGATAAATTAGGAGAGGAAGATCAAAAGCATGGAGACAAGGGGAGCATAAATCACAAGAGTAGTATGAGTGTTGCCATCAAAGAAAAAGGGGCAGATTGTTGAATGGTGTTGTCATTGATGTCAAATTCAGTCCTTGAAATATTTTAATATATGTCATTTGATTGCATTAATTGTAAATACCAATGGCTAAGGAGCCCAGAAAGAGAGCCCAAGTCCAAGTGCCCCACATTTGTTATGGCAAAAGGATGTAAAGGAAAATGAATCGACAAGCATGAGTACCCATTATGTTTTTTCTAATAGTATGCAACACACCACATAACTCCTCATGATTGAGGAGATATGCCATCTTAAAGTTGGAGCCCTGAAGTTTGGTCAAGGTGCCTCAAATGAATTGAAAACATAGCTCTATGATTGGTCCAATTTTGGCATTAAAAATTCATAAGAATATATGATGTTGGTGTTAAAATTAATGAAAATATTATGGGTCATGAGTATTGAAAAAGGTTAACCAAATAAACACTCAAAATGAGAAACGCTTTTTGTCAAATCAACTTGCAAAGAAGGATTAAATTCGACCCTCCAAAATGGAATTTATAAAGTTGTATTTTTGTGAGAATTCATGTTGGCTCCTCAAGTTTAAAGGAAAGTCACACCCCCCTTCTATACCCCCTCCTTCCACTATATATTAGGCTCTTAGTTCCCCTCAAAATTATGATCCCAAGATTATATTTTTAGTGACCATTCTCTCTAAATTTCTTGAGGTCAAGTGCAGCACGAAAATTTAAAGGAGAACGCTGAGTGTTTTGCACTCATAATTTTTTCTTATGTTTATATGCATGATTGATATGACTATTCTGAGGCAAGGTTCAGGGGTATTTGTGGCATGGTCTCAACCTATTCTAAATCCTTTTTCTAAGCATAATTTCAGCCCTTATCTAAGGCAGAGTTTGGCCTACTGAGAAGTTATTTTAGCCCTTTCTTGAGGCCTAATTCAACCCTTTTTTATTAGATAATTCTCTGTGGAAAATTCATCTTATTTAAGGAGTTTATCCAACTAGGTCTGAGGCATTTATTCAGCGTCCTAGAAGCATAATTTTATACCTCTATGTGGAAAGTATGAGGCCAAGTATAATAAATTCATTCACTAGTTAAGTCGAGTTCATGAGTTAAGTTGTAGGCCCATATGTGAAGAACCTTGAGGCCCAATCCAGGGCTAATATGATTTCTAAATGAAGACCATCATAGGGCTACTTGGGCCACAAACATAAAGGTAAGTTAAAGGCCAGAGTGTAAGGGTTGGTTTTGGATCCTAGTCATAGATTGTTCTAGACAATGCTAACCTCTGTAGAAAGAGGTAGACAAAGCAGAATCAAAAGGAGGATTTGACCAAAATTCAAGTGAAACACATTGATAATAACAACTTGTGATTGTATCATAATTGTGGATCATGTCTAGATTAAGTATAAGAATGATGGTGTGGCCTGACTGAAGTTGCATGACTATATTGTTAGATCTCTATTGTATCTTTGCTTAGTTAGTGGACTTGGGAATTATCAATATCTATTTTGATTTGCTCTAGTAGAGGTAAAATATTGTTAGTCTATTTATCCATGGTATGTCTATCTAAGCATGAAAGCTTCTATGCCAACATATACTGTGATAAGGAGTCAATGAATTTGAATATTTGTAGGATGGGATAAACATTTCATATGTGGATGTTATTGATGTGAATATGTGACAGGGTTAATGATGACTATCCTTTGTTGCTTTCTTGGTTGGTAAATAAAGAGAAGACTAAATTATTTCCATTCAGCCTTAATCAGTGAATATTGGAGCTAATTGAGCGTTTACTATTTCATATGTCATACTAATGCACATGAGAATGTGTACTTTACTCCTACTTCTATATGTTGTGACAAGCTAGTCTTCTGAAATAGTTAATAAGAAAATTGAGTGCTAATCAAAGAAGTTTATTTTCTTGTTGACTAGATGCAATTAATACAGTGATTTTATCTTAGATATTTGTGGTGTTAATAAATGAATCTATCTCGGACTAGTCATTAATTACTAATCTATGCCTATAAGGTTTTCTATTGGATTTACATGTTGAGCAGAAGCAGATTTGGTTTGTTGAGCATAACTTCTATGGTTTTCAAGTATATGTAGATGATGAAGAATGTTGTTCTGGCGTGTTGTTGTTGATGAGCCACATATCATATTGTTGTTACAAGTTGCTAGGGTTTGTGTCATTGAGAAGATGTTCCAATGACGTGGTAGATGATGTGTCCCATCAATCCACAAGGAAAATAATTACACTGAATGTGTTGACATAGAAGTTAATGTGGATAGTTTTACCAATCATAGTCTATTAATAGAACTTGAGTAATGGAAATTATTTACATTAGTTGAAAAAATCTAGTGGCTAGAATATCCAAATAGTGGGATGCCATCATTTTTGTTTATAGTTGAAAAAATATGGTAGCTAGAATATTATAATAGTGGGATGTCATAATTTGTTTCTCATCACCTTCAAAATCTTATGATATTCAAATGTCAGAATCCTGTGGTCGAAATATCAAAATATCAAGATATCAGACTTTATGTTTCTCATGAATTCCTAAGTCTTTCGATATGTAAGGGTTGAAATTTAGTGGTTCGAGAGCCAAAATCTAGTGATTGGCATATCAAGGCATAAGATATTTTGTTTATCATGAATTTATAATTCTTCCAATATATGGGGGCCAAAATTTGATGTTTGGTTGTTGGAATTCGGTAGCTTAGTTGATGGGATTCGATGGCCTATAAGATTTGTCGTAGTCTACCTACGCTACGCTTTGGAAGGTTTTATGGTATATTTTACGGTATAATTTAGTTAAAATACAGTAGGAATTTCTTGGAATCACAAATTTGAGTTGAAAACTCCCACAATCTAAGTGTCATGGGGAGTTTTCAGGGTGTTGAATACATATATGCAATCAAAAGCCCATTTTAAACGACCAAAAATAAGATTTAGCTTAAAAAATTCACCAGATTCTGAAATATATATATATATATATCAAAACGTAGCATGTTTAGAAAACGTCGTAAGCTTTTAATTTATATTTTATTTTTTAAATCATAAACATGTTAGAAAAACGTGTAAGCTTTTAATTTACTATTTATTTTAAATCCAAAAAGCTTAATTTATATTTATTTTTTAAATTCCATAACATAACATGTTTAGACAACGTCGTAAGATTTTAGGTTATATTCATTTTATTATTTTATTCTATCAAAGATATAAATACTCCATACTTCCAATAAGTTCATGAACAAGCTATGGTTGGTAGAAAAACAATTATAAACTCATTGAAATGCCCTTTGTCGGTGCATGTGGGATAAAGAATAAACCATAGACCAACGATCCATAATTAATTTGAAAACAAATTTAATGGTCACTCAATGCTATCTTCGAAGTGCCATATCTTGAGTTTTCGAAAACCAAATTAACCAAGGAATGGCTCATTGGAAAGTTGACACTGTAAAGAACATATTGAGCAAATTATTCTTACCAAATACATAATACAAATTCCTATAAAAATTGAAAGAAAAAGGGTCACAATTTTACTATGTAAATATTACAAAAATATTTTAAGTTTAACTATTTCATAGTTATTTTGTTTTATTATTTGGTTGATAAATTGTGTTGGTTTTATTTAGTACTTATTTTATTTAAATAATGTACATATAAGCTTCAGATGATATAATTATATTCTATATATCATTTTTATTGATATCATAGTGATTATGTAGTATGAATATCAATAATTATATACAAATGGTTTTTTGTGCAGGAAATCAAGGACACAACAAGGAAATAATTAATAACACAATGCAAAGACCCTTCAATTTCAACAAAGAATCATCTTGATCAAAAAATTGTCTATTTATGAATTCAGTTTAGAAATAGGTGGAGAAATAATATGTTTTTATTGTTTGAATTTATTTTATAAATACAATTATTCTTCAAAGAGAGAGGGGAGATGAACCAAGAGAAAGAGGCCTTATGCTACTTTTGAAATTACAATAACTATGGGGGTTCATTTAGAAAAGAAAGACTCGTGCACTATTGTCAAGCTTATTATTAAAGGATTGAAAGCCTTAAACGAAGAGACTAGTAGAAAAATTCAGAATTATATACCATTATCGTGTCTATTTCTAATGTTGGTGTTTTCTTCTATTGAAAAATTCAATTTGGGTTTTGTATACTGTTATCTAAACTTAACAAAGAATTTGAAGGTTGTTAATTAGTGGAAAAACAACATTTGTAGTAACAGCGTTTGGACTATTTTTTCTCTTTACTATGAATTTGTTTTATATATATATATATGAGAAATGAAACTATTTTCATTTTTTGAATTGAATTATTTTACTTATTTTCACAAATTACATTTAGATGTTGAAATGTTATATAATATTCTACAAGCTACGTTATACATTGTAACAAAAAATTGTTGAAGCAGTGAACTATTTCTTATCTAAAGTGGTTTATCTTCCTCTCAATATATTACAGTTAAAGCGTTTATGCTCCACTTGTGATAATAAGAACTACTTCTTTATCACATTTGGGATAATTAGATTTAAGATAGAAAGCAAATATAGATAGATTAGTTAGTTTTATTTTAGTTATTAGATTGCACTACATTTAGGTTTAGGAAATCATATTTGAAAGTATCCACCAGTGGAGCAATTCATTTAGTGGCAGTAGGGCCCACATATCAGTGGACACTAGTACACCAAACGAGCATAGGTTTATTTGGGACCTTGATCAGGAAATGGTCCTTTGTTATGGGAGGAATTTTTTCTCTTTCCAACACCATTGCAAGAGGATCCTTATTTGGTAACTACCCCCTAAAGCATATTCATTGTATAACCTTGGTTGTTTAATTGCTCTGCAACATTATAGAGTGAAATTTGTGGGGTTTGTTACTAGTGTAATGGTTGCATTTGATTATTCTTATAGCAAGAATGGGACATCACAAGTGCAAGGGAAAGGAACTCGTGGCTAGGTTGATCTACAACACTAAGGAAAAGAGGGACAGGACAACAACAACCATACCATTCCATGTCACAATCTTCTCAAAGCAAAGGTGGTATATTTAGGACCTTTAAAGGAGGAAGAAATTTTCCATGGGGATGTTTGAGAAAGGTTAAATGGAGGTTGCACCTGTTAATTTCATCATGGACCTAGGCACCTCACATACAAGGGATGTGAAATTTTAGAGAGCCAGATAATTGTATTGCATACAAAGGGTGTTGTTACTAAGGTGTTGACATTTCAACAAGAGAAGTAGAACCACATCAACTTACAAATGGTGTTTCTCAAGAGGTAAAATAGGTTTCTCATCTCCCCCATTTTCTGGTTGGTTAAAAATCAAGGAGGGTTGATTTTAGTGCAAGCACCAGGAACCTCCAAAAAAACTCTTATAAATATTTCTGACGAGGTAGAACACTGTGATAAGCACTAACCTCCTGTTCCATTTTTTAGTTTTATTTTTAGGTATCTTTAGGTTTATATATGTCTTAGCTAACAATAATACTAACCTAGTTCCCTCCAAGGGAAGGTCTAGTTATGTTTTGGTAAATTGTTAAAATCCTAGTTTCCCATCTTGGACAAGATACAATATTTTGGACTAATGTTGAACTATTGGACACTAGGTTTGTGGCTCTCTTGGATAGTGGATCTCTTTGATAGTTGTAGTAAAATTGCCTAGATAGTAAGCATGTATGTAATGATGTTTTGACGAGTTACTATAGAATTTGTTCTAACTTACCAAAAAAATGGATAGTAATGCACTTAATTTTTATGAATATACTTGAAAAAAGAAAGGTATTTGCAAAAAATATTTAAGATTTGAAAAGGAATTTAATAATGAGCAAAATTAATTCCTTACTATGGCTATATAAGTTACATGGTATCATAAGCATGATAATTGAATCTCGACATTTGTATTCCATATTTTAAAAATATTCACAAGATTAATAAATTGTATACATAAACAAAAAATATATCATACATAAGTCACATATTGGCTACAATGGAAAAATAAAAGTTGTAATAAGATTATATTGTGGCATAGGAAATTAGTTAAATGCCTTTTCTAGGAGTACATTGCACTTGTCCACAAGATGGGAAAATAGATCACATGAGAGGATGATTATGAACATTGAGAAGTGATATAAGATTAAGCATAAAATATTTTCCATGTTACTTGCAACTTTTATTTTCACCAATAGTTGGATAAGCAACATTTAATCTTGATCCGAACATAGAAAGGAATGGAAAAAATTATAGAAATAACCATAAATGCAAAGATGCAGTGAAAATAACTCTTCATTTCATTAATATCAAAATATTGAAATATGCTTACAAACATAATGGAAATAAACTAGCACGGGCGATCATAGCTTATCTCTGAGAAGAGATGTGATAACTACATGCCTCTTAACTGTGTTACAATGAGGCTCAAGGGATATTTATTATTGAACAACAAGGGAAAACCCTAAACAACCAAAAACCTAACCCCAAGAGATGGAACACCAAGAGTTTGTGGGCCCCATTGGGGTTAGTTGGGTAGCCAACTTCCGAGGATCATAACTTGGTCATATTATATCTGTTTGGCGCGTACGATACCTTGTTGGAAAGATCTTTGTAAGTACAATAGGATTTGTGGTAGGACCTTTCCTATGGTTGTGGGCCTGCTGCAGACCTCAAAAACATGTCGTTTAGGGGGTCAAAACTGCTGCAAAAGTTCAGGACCCGAAAAACTGCTAAAAATAGTAAATGTTGCAATAAACAAGGAAACAGATGAAACCAACTGGAGGCCTAGGTGGAATAGGCGGGTGGCCAACAATATCCACCTAGATCATTCCTCCCTCCTTAGGAAGCAATGGTCCCCATTACGTGCAGAGCCTCCATGAGGTGAGGAAATTTATCTTGAACTTGGTCCCTGGTGAACCACTTGCCCTAGTGAAGGAGTTGGCCTGCTTTGACAACTCGATATAGCTAGATCCTCTGTTGGCGAGTGTTGTTTATCTATGTATCTATAATCTGATCAATTGTGGCTTGTTCCATGCAGTATGGATTTAGCTCTATTGGTGGGAGTTGTTATGCAATATCAGATGTGTCCAACAATGGTGGAAAGTATGGCCGAAGGTGGTCTACATTGAACACTGGGTGCATACCAAGGAATGGTGGAATGTTGAGCTTGAAGGAATTATCCCATATAGCCTTGGTGATGGTGTATGACCCATATTGGAGTGAGAGAAGTTTGCAGTAGGGTCCAGCGAGGTGCTCCTTCTGCAAATGTAGCCAAACTTTATCACCCACCCAGAACTTGTGTGGAACCCAATGTTGATCATGGCATTGCTTGTACTTAGCATTGGATCTATCCAATATATCATGGACCTGTTGGTGGATGTGTTGAATGCACTCAATGAAGTTGTTAGCCCTATCGGCTTCAGACTGGATGTGAGATGAATCTACCTAAGTAGCTGCAAATGGTATGACCACATCAATGCGACATAATGGCCGAAATCCTAGCCCTACCTGAAAGGGGCTATGGCCCATTGAGTTGTGGAGATCTCTGTTGTAGTTATGATGGACATAGGGGAGGATTTTATCCCATGTGAGGGGATGCTTCGAGTTCTACATGCGCAAAGTGTGTATGTTCATCCTGTTGACAACCTTTGTTTGGCCATCACTTTAGGGATGGAAAATCGTGGACTTAGTAAGTTTGGTATCCATCATCAACCAGAGACTTGACCAAAATGCACTTAGGAATCTACTATCCCGATCTGAGACAATGGGCTGTGGGATCCCAAAGTGTACTCACACAAGCTCAAAGAAGAGCTTAGTAGTGGCCATTCTTGTGATACTCTTCCTGCAGGCCATCATAATAGACACCTTAGAGAATCTGTCGATGACCATGAAAACATAGTTGTTGTCGTGCTTATAAGAAGGAAGGTTCGACATGTAATCCATGGATATGGATTCCCAAGGTCGATTAGGAGTAGGAAGAGGAGTATATAAGCGTTGCTACTTGATGGTTGGTTTGGAAGTGGTGCAGGCAATGCAGGATTTAATGTACCTCCCAAGATCCTAACGGGGGTTCAACCAATAAAAATACTTCTACAGTACTGCCATTATTTTCTCTACTCTGAAATATCCAGCGACCCAACTGTAGTGCGCCTCCGAAATCATCTTGTCATGCTCACTTGAAGGAACAAATATGTGTCCTAGGTGGCATAACAGTGCATCTTGGAGGTGAAAATTTGAAACTTGCTTACCTTCTAGGAGTGTCTCGTATGTGCTGCCAAATTCTAGATCTTGTAAATATGTGGCCACCTCGAAGTCTCGTGCCCACAGGAGTCGAGCATAGTGATCAGCACCATGACTGGTGGTCGACTAAGGCAGTCTACAACATTATTTGTGTTTCCCTTCTTGTACTTAATGTTGAAATGGAGTTGTTGTAGGTATGTGGACCATTTCTGAAGGTGATCGTTCTGCAACTTCCCTTATGTCTATATGAACTACAGGGATCGGTGGTCTATATGGATGATTGTTTCCTTCCCCATAATGTAATGCTTCCATTGATAGCAACCCTGCATAATGGAATACATTTCTTTGTCGTAAGTGGGATACTTTTGGACTGTGCCTAAAAGTGTCTCACTGTGGTACGCTATTGGATGCCCCTCCTGAGTAAGAACTGCACCAATAGCATAGTCAGAGGCATCTATCTCAATCTCAAATGGTTGATATAGGTCTGGTAATGTGAGCACTCGTGCACAACACAGGCGATGATTCAACTCGAAAAACGCCTTCTGTTGGGTTTTAGACCAAAAAAATTCTCTCCGCCCTTGGTGACTTGGCTTAAAGGCCAAGTGATATGAGAGAACCCCAACACAAACCTACGATAGAAATTGGCAAGACCCTAAAAGTTGTGGAGCTCTATTAAAGTGGTTGGGGAAGGCCAATCCTGAATGACTTGTATCTTGGTTGTGTCCACATGCACACCCTTCTTATCAATGATGTACCCCATATATTGAACCTGGGTCATGCCAAAAGTGCATTTCTCCAGATTGGCACACAACATGTGTTGTCGCAGGGTTTGAAGGACCTGTCGAATATGGTGGAGGTGCTCTTCCCAAATCTGGCTGAAGATCAAGATGTCATCTAAATACACCACCACGAATGCATTGTTGAAGGGTCACAAGATGTAGTCCATCAACCTCATGAAGGTTGCGAGGGCATTTGTCAACACGAAAGGCATGAACAACCATTCGAAAAGGACCTCCTTAGATTTGAAGGAAGTCTTCCACACATCGGAGGGTTCGATAGGCACCTAATGATAACCAGACTTCAAGTCAATCTTGCTAAAATATTTGGCCCCCTTGAGCTGGTCCAGAAGGTCATCAATCTTTGGGATTGGGTACCTATTCTAGACTGTGATCTTGTTAGGTGCCTGATAGTCAATACATAGTCTCTAGGTCCCATCCTTCTTCTGTACCAATACAATCGAGCTCCCATAGGGTGATGAGCTTGGCATGATGTGCTATTTCTGCAACAGCTTCTGAATCTGCCTCTTGATCTCATCATTCTCTAGAATAGAGCATTGATAGATCGGTCCATTGGGTAACGACACACCCAAGGTCATATCGATGGAGTGATTGACCTAATAGTGCAGAGGTACCCCCGTAGGTGAGGCAAAAATGTCCATGTACTCCTCCACAAACTTGTCCATCTGTTGCTGTTGTGTAGAGAAGCCCTGTTTGGAAATCGTGGCCATAATATTCTTCTTGCCTTGAGGGCATATCATAAGCAAAAAAAATTCATGGTCTGTGAAATGATCTTACTGCATTTCTTCACAGATATCAAAGAGATGGTGGTAGGCGGGGCTACCTTCGATATCCTATACAACTTGTTGCCTAAAGTAATAATCACAGAGTGAGGTCTAGACTCATATATAATATGTTGCTTCCACAAGTGTGGTTTTCCTAATAATACATCACAAACTTCAAGAAGATCAACATCACACAATACCTCATCCATGAAGGGCTTGATGTTGTAGGGAAGGCGACACTGCTGGCTGATGTGAAGATCTTGTCCTTGGTGAAGCCACCCGATGGTGTATGACTATGGATGTGTTGTAGTTGGGAGGCCCAACCACTTCCCGACCTCTATTGAAATGAGGTTCTTTTGTCTCCCGTTGTCAACAATGAACTATAGTGAAGAACCCTTCACCCACATCTCTGAGTGGAAGAGGTGTCCCCCCTCCTCTGGATCTTCAAGTTCATTCTTCTGGATCCTGGTAGTGGCCACGATGGCACTAGGCTTTGAGTCAATGATTTGATTCCCTTTTTCATTCCTCTTGTTGGGCTCTGACTCAGAGTTAGAACATGCGTCTGATTCAGAAGCCTTCAGCTCAGCCACCAGTGACTGCTTGGCTCAACACTCACTGGTGTTGTGAGTGGAGCTCTTATGGAACTCACACCATTTTCCTGTGTCCTTCTTTGTCTTCGTGGTGTTATTATTAGCTTGCAGCTTCAGTGGGTTAGGTCACCCCGCCTTGGCTTTGTCCTTTTCTCTGTGGTTTGGAGGCGCCTTTTCCTTGCTTTGGATTCACAAATTCAAAGTCTGTTTCTTCCATTTAAGCTTCTGCTCAATCTTACATTGTATTAGTACACCATGCCGAGTGAGGAGATGTCCAAGAACTCCATCTCGTCCGGGATGTACTTGTGTAGATAGTCGTGGTACTTGAGTACCAAATGTCGCTTTGAATCCTTGATGCCCAGCTTCATATGAAGAGTATGGAAAACATTCATGAACTTTGGCACATCTTGGTCCCTTCCTTGTCATAGCATGGTCCACTTGATGTATTTATCTTCATAGCTCCCAACAAGGTAATATTATTCCTTGATGGCGTCTCGGAAAGAATCCCAATTAGGTGCGTTTAAAAGCAGTGAGGATCCCCTCTCGTCCTTTTGTACACAGTAGGTTTCCCACCAGTCCTTGACGTGTGGGGTGGCTTTGAGAAGTGCAAAAGTAACATTTTGCCAATTGGAAAAGTCATGAACTGGAAAATATCCTTCCAACAAATTTAATCATTTATCTACGATGTCTGCATCTATCTAAGATGCGTCGCCTGTGGGTAACCTTCGAAGGATATGGGAAAATTTATCCATCATTACATTTCTCTGTCGCTCGAGGGCTTCCTCGAGCAGTATTTTGATAGGATCTCCTACCCCCTCATCTTTATTTTCTTCCACCATGGGAGGATGTTGGTGTTTGCGAGGTTGGTCTTGTAAAGCTTCAACCATTTCAAGCCCTAACTCCTTATTCCCTGACCTTGTTGGGGACATGAAAAGAAAAACAGTGAAAGAGAAGGCAACTCTGATACCACTAATTCAACCTTAAACATGAATGCAACAAATTATAGAAATAACCATAGATGCAAAGATGCAGCAAAAATAACACTTCATTTCATTAATATCAAAATATTGAAATATGCTTACAAACATAATGGAAATAAACTAGCTCAGGTGATGGTAGCTTATCTCTGAGAAGAGATGCAACAACGACATGCCTCTGAACTGTGTTACAATGAGGCTCAAAGGCCTGTTTATTATTTAACAATAAGGGAAAACCCTAAACAAGCAAAACCCTAACCCTAGGAGATCGAACACCAAGAGTTTGTGTGCCCCGTTGGGGTTAGTTAGGCATCCAACTTCCTGGGGTCGTAACTTAGTCATATTATATTTGTTTGGCACGTATGATGCCTTGTTGGAAATATCTCTATGAGTACTACAAGATTTACGGCAGGTCCCTACCTATGGCTATGGGGCTGCTGCAGGCCTAAAAAAAACTTCGTTTAGAGGGTCAAAACTGCTCCAGAAGTTCAAAACCTGAAAAACTGCTAAAAATAGTAAATGCTGCAATAAACAAGGAAACATATGAAACCAACTGGAGGCCTAGGCATAATAAGCATGTGGCCACCAATATCCACCTGGATCAAATCTATTTATTATGTAAGTTGTACATCACATCGCCACCTTAGAATGAGGCTATATATATATTATATTTATATATATATATATATATATATCATCTTGTACATTACTCTACCATATTAGAGTGAGATATAAAATGGATAAATCACTTCAAAAAATGAAAGGTAAGCCAATTATACAATGAGAAAAAGATTGCTTACAACATGTTGGAAAGAGGATCTGAATAGATCATAAGAAGTCATAAGTAAGGTAAGGTTTGAAAGCCATACAACGTGCAAAGTGGCCATAACCATCATAGCTAACGTGCATATGGAACCCAACATGATTTTCAAAGTGATTTTTTTAAGATAAAAAATCCAAGACTCTAAGATAAACATGTGACGAGCAACATGAAAATTCCAATAAATGTGGTTGTCGGCGTGATAAACACAACAAGTTGCATGCAATGTGTATGGATGTTCACATCTCTCTCCCTTTGATTATTTCTCTCCCCTCCTATCTAAATAATCTAATACCCTAAATTTAGTTGTAATATTTTATTTGCCACACATTTGTTCTTTTTCTTAAAGCCCTATTACCAAATCCAACAAGCATAGTGCAATCCTATCTATGATCCAAAAGAAAATCTATAGTTCTACATTTTCATACCGCTTCACACCAATATATTTCAATGAAGAGCACTATGCAACTAAACATTCAAAGGATAAAAACAACTTTTGAAGATCAGATTTTTTAATTTGGAAGCTCAATGAGAAATTACAACCATGGGACAAGATTCACCTTTTCGAGAGGACCAATTTTGATTAATGAAGCACTTAATTTGGATAAGGGAAAGTGTATTTTTGAATTAAAATCCCACATGTGCATATTTGATTAGGTCGGCCCGAAAGAAAATTGGACACCCTTGGAAGGCTATCAATACAGATGAGCTCAACCTCATTTGGACATCATCATGAGACATTCTTCTATTCTCTTTCTTTCTTTTGGCTCGCACAGGTCTAAGGCACGTGCGTGGAGAATTGATTCGCACGAAGGAGAAATTACAGGGTCCGAAGCTCGCACATGTTTCTATGGTTTTGGGTATCAACTGCAGGCTTGACAATTCAAAATTTCAACTGTAGTCATAAGCTTGCAGCCTCAAGGGAGCGGTTGAAATCTCTGAATCGCATGCATGACTCTTCCTCCATGTGAATGGAAACTAGGGTTTTGTTTTTAGTTGACTGCAAATTTCTCTCGTCAACCACAGGGTTCGACAGTTGACCATAGACAATGACAATTGATTACAGGACTTTGAATCAGGGTTTTGAGTGTTAGCATTTGTTGGGTTCATTTCATGGATATTTTTTAGTTTACTTTTGTTGGATATGTTTAGGGTTGAAGATATGGATTATTGTGCTCTCATTTGTTGAATCATTCAATGACAATCTAATAAGAAGAAGAATTTGAAAGGGTTTTCCCCACAGTGGGTTTTTCCCTAGTCTCCAACCAATCCTGGTGTCTCTACGTGTGATTGTTTTTCTTCTATTGTTCCTTTATGTACCATTGCATAGATGAGGATATTGTTCTTTCTACATAGTTGCATATGTTGTTGAATAATGGTGTAAATAAGAATAGTGTAATTATTTTATGGGGCAAATTCAATATGGAAATAATGAAAAGCAATTATCAAAGAAAAGAACAATATAGCCGTAGGAAAAATTGACATGGTATTAGATTTGGGCTGAAGAAAAGTCATTGAAGGTCACCCCTATGAAGATACCATTAATGGAAGCAAGAAAAGATGGTGGAGACCTAAAAGAATACTTGGGTTTGAAGGTAACCCTAGATAACTTGTGTATTAGGGTTTGATGGATATTATGATGTTAGGGTTTGGAAGAAAACATGTTTTATGGAAAATATTTGAGATATATAATATAAAGTGTAGAAATTTCTCTATGGATCAGTTAGCTCTAATACCATGTAGAAATTCCCACTGTAGATCAACAGATTATGCAATATACTAAAGCAAAATACAAGATCTACTTCTACAACAAACTTTGCGGAAGCTAAATCGAATATGAGCAAGATCAATTAGAACACATATAATTGAGAATGAGAAATAAATCACACATGAAACACAGAAGAATAACCCGAGAAAAGCCTCAGCTTAAAACCCCAATCTCTGTATTATCATACAAGTGGAAATATGTTCATATTACAAAAAGAACAAGCTCACAAGCTATCATGCTCTTTCTACAATCAAACAATGTTGCTCATAGACAGTCAAAGGCTCTCACAAACTTCTCCTCTGCCCTCCAAGCCTCCTATTTCCTTACGTAGTTTTTCCTGTGGTTGATTGCTTCTATTTGTGTGAATTTCCACTTCACACTTCTCACTTGGCTAAGAAATAACTGCACAAACCTGAAGGAGATAATTCCTTTTGCATTGATGAGTTTCCTTTATAGGAAAATTCCTCCAACTGATAGTACACTATCCCTTCCTTTAATCTCAACTGGGTCTTTCTTTGAACTGACATGCATGAGTTATTTATGAGAGAATATTCAGTTATCTGGAGAAACACTATTGCATGCATGCAGCATAACTGACTGAACTCAGCATTAATTCCTCAACTATTTGAACTAATTTTATTGGACTTAACTCAGTTAATTGAGTCTAACTAATTACAACTCAAATACAACTCATCCTTATCTCCTTAATTAAGGGATAACTTCTGCAATCAAAGGGATAATTGTTGCATGTCTTCACATAGACTTCATGTTTGATTTTCTCCAACTAATTAACTCAAGGGGAATTAATTAATTATTTTTTAAACAGCTCCTGAGACCAAATTCAAATTTTAATTCACAATTTTAATTTAGGGACTAATTAAAATTGGAATCCATCCCGAAATGCTATTTTTAGCATTTCTATTTTATCATTCCTTGTTGCTATTTCCAACACTGGTACCTGAGATGCAATTTATAGCATTTCTTGTTGCTATTTTCAACAATCCCTCTCAACAAGAAAGGCATTCAACTCAAACCCGATCCCGAACCTTTGGAATGTTCTACATGCAACACTTCTCCCTAGTGTTGCTGCTCCAACAACTCTAGAAACAAAAAAATATCCAACCTGAATCAGAATGATGCCTCTATCGTCAAAGTCTTTGACTGCTATTGCCTCTGTCGACTGAAAACTATGCATCTCTGTGCCCTTCAGTATCTGAGTGCTCTAGCCTCTGTCACTTTGATCTATAACTGCATCAATCACACTAATTCCTCCTGTTGCATCCATATTGTTGTTGGTCCTATCTCCCAGTATTACATCCGCACTGCACCTCCTCTCATCATGTTGCATTGTGCTTCCCAATGTTGCATTGCAACTCAGTTACTAAGAAGTAAGTAATTGATCTCCCAACTAACCTCCCTGTTGGGCTAGAAACACCCTCTAATGCTGAAGCTCCCTCTGCCACTTCATCTACATCCGTCTCAACCCACTCAGCCAGTCCTGCTACTCCTCATCGGGGTTCCCGTAGCAAGCTCTAATCCAAGAGCTTGGGTACCTCAAAGATCATGCCCCTATTTCAGCCTTATTGGGATTGTCACTCCACATCGTCCCACCTCCGACCTAGAGGTATTGCTGCATGTGATCCCTCTACCCACTTGGCTCGAAATTTACCCCTACTGGAGGTCTCTGCATGAGTGGATGCTTCCACTCAG
Source organism: Pinus taeda (assembly GCA_000404065.3). Classification (NCBI taxonomy): domain Eukaryota; kingdom Viridiplantae; phylum Streptophyta; class Pinopsida; order Pinales; family Pinaceae; genus Pinus; species Pinus taeda. The sequence goes on from APFE030502023.1 coordinate 111,470, forward strand.
TGTCCTCTCAGCTTCTCTAGTTGTGGCTGCTCCACAACCTCCTGAAGTTGCTTCACCAATTGTGGCTCCTCCATAACTGTTTGAGACTTCTTTTGGCGTTGCATGTTGAGAGGTAATGTACTCTCCCTCTCAACCACCAAGTCTCCATCATTTGCTTTACTCCTCAAGGCTTTGCATGCATCTTGAACCTCAAGGTCATATAGGTTCTTGAATCGTGAACCGATCTGCTTCACCTGTATCGTGGTGATGTGTCAAAGGAAAACCTTTCCCTTACTGAAGACTACATCATAGCCTTTGTCTTCCAGCATTGCGATCGACACCAAATTTTTCTTTAGTCCTGGTACATACTTGACATCGGTCAAGGTAATGCGAGCTCCATGATCCCTTTGAAAAAAAATTGTACCTACACCTGAGACACTATACTTTTCATCATTACCCATCGCTATGAGTATTTGGAGAACTTTCTCCTCCAAGGTGCTGAATAAACTCTTGTCGCCAGTCATGTGGAAAGAAGCTCCACTGTCAAGAAACCAACCACATCCCACCATGGATGAAACCATGCATGTGAAGAGGGTGAAATCCAACTCGAACTGTGAGGCCAATGCTTCACCTTCAGATCCTTCCTTAGATCCCATCTTGGATTTCTTCAGTGGACAATTTGTAGCAAAATGGCCAACCTCATGACAACGAAAGCATTGCACTTTCGATTTGTCAAACTTCTTCCCACCATAGGAAGAAATCGATTTGGGATCCTTCTCCCTCCCTTTCTTTGCCTTACTCGCTAAGGTGCAATTTTCTTCATCCTCCTTGGATGATGAAGATCCATCTTTGATGCTTCTTCTTATCTCCTCCTGCATCAGATCCGACCAAAGTCGTTCCCAATCTGGCAATTTTTCTCTTCCATTAACCGAGTCTTGGTAGCTATGCCAACTCTTAGGAATACCGAGGAGTGCGAGACTCACCATGTCATCATCAACTGTTGTGATCCCTACACTTCCAAGCTCATCCTTGCAAGTGGTGAGCTCGTTCAGATATGTAGAGATCGTGTCGCCCTTTTCACACTTGATTTTCCGAAGCTTGTCTTTCAGTGCCAACTTCCTTTGATCGTTGTTGTTCTAATATAGATCTTTCAATGTTTTCCACATTGAAAATAGTGTCTCCTTCCCATGGAGGCTCGAGACAATGTGGTCTTAAACTCCCTCCAGGAGGATTCTCCTTGCTCTAGCCACACATTTCTTCCATTTCGCCAGTTTTGTAGCATCAATTAGCTTGGGGACTTCTTGATCAATGAAGTCCTTTAGACCGTTATCCTCTAATATTGCTTCCATGCAATCCTTCTAGGCTATATAATTCAAGCTTCCATCAAGGGCATACTTGAGTCTTAAACTGTTGAACGCCATTGGTGAAAATGAGATGTGATAAGAACTTGATGTCTATATTTAGGAACTTCAAACTTTGAACTTCTCCCTTCTTGTATACTATTCTTTGCTTTGATCACCTTTTCTCTGATACCATGTAGAAATTTCTCTATGGATCAGTTAGCTCTGATACCATGTAGAAATTCCCATTGTAGATCAACAAATTATGCAATGTACTAAAGCAAAATACAAGATCTACTTCTACAACAAACTTTGCGGAAGCTTAATCGAATATGAGCAAGATCAATTAGAACAAATATAACTACACATGAGAAATCAATCACACATGAAACACAGAAGAATAACCCAGGGAAAGCCTCAGCCTAAAACCCCAATCTCTATATTATCATACAAGTGGAAATATGTTCAGATTACAAAAAGAATCAACTCACAAGCTATCATTCTCTCTCTGCAATCAAACAATGCTGCTCATAGACAGTCAAAGGCTCTCACAACCTTCTCCTTTGCCCTCCAAACCTCCTATTTCCTTGCTTAGTTTTTCCTACGGTCAAGTGCTTCCACTTGTGTGAATTCCCACCTCACACTGCTCAATTGGCTAAGGAATAATTGCACAAACCTGAAGGAGATAATTCCTTCTGCATGGATGAGTTTCATTTATAGGAAAATGCCTCCAGCTGATAGTACATTGTCCCTTCCTTTAATCTCAACTGGGTCTTTCTTTGAACTGACATGCATGAGTTATTTATGAGAGAATATTCAGTTATCTGGAGAACACTAGTTGCATGCATGCATGCATTAACTGACTGAACTCACAATTAGTTCCTCCAACTGTTTGGAACTAATTTAATTGGACTATAACTCAATTAACTGAGCTAACTAATTACAACTCAAATACAACTCATCCTTTTCTCCTTAATTAGGGATTAACTTCCTCAATCAAGGGATAATTGTTGCATGTCTTCACATAGACTTCATGTTTGATTTTCTCCAACTAATTAACTCAAGATGAATTAATTAATTATTTTTCAAACAGCTGTTGAGACCAAATTCGAATTTTAATTCACAATTTTAATTTAGGGACTAATTAAAATTGAAATCTATCCCGAATGCTATTTATGGAAATGTTATTTTTAGCATTTCTATTTTATCATTTCTTGTTGTTATTTCCAACAATGGTACCTGAAATGCTATTTATAGCATTTCTTGTTGCTATTTTCAACATAAAGAACCTAGCAATATCAACATGAATATGTTTAAGCACTTATGTCAGATTTTATGAAGCCCTAGATGGGATAGTCTCTATTAGGTGTAGTTATTGATAAAGTTGATTGAAATATTGAAGGAAACATTGTCATATGGACAATGGATAGTGATGACTCTTGAAGGTTGGTTCAAGAGGGGGATGATCACCTCTCATTGAAGATGATCACCTCTCATTGAAGATAAGTACATTTCAATTTATGGTGCTTACTTTTGTTTATACTTATTGATTTGATTATTGTTTTTATTATTACTTATACTTTCTGCATGTATATTTCAGTATTTAGATGTTTCTAGCCTCCTAATGAGTTGTGATAAGTAGATCCTTCTTGAGGATCATGGCTAGTGCAGGAAGAGAAGAACTAGCATTGGAAAAGGGAAAGAGGCACTTGATGAAAAGTTGACAACATGCTACAACTGCCTATGTAAAATAAGAAGGTGCACAAGTATTTGAACGCTCAAGGTATGTTTGGTGCTTTATTCCAATGTTATAGCTACAATATAGGATGGCAAGGTAAGCCCTAAGGTATGATGAGAATATCACCTTCACACATGGCCCATGCATGCATATGAAAGTAAATATTGATTCATGATACTTATGATGAGATGATGCACTTGGTATTGGACAAGTATCTTACATTCTAGTCATGGTAAAGCTATATTGTTTTTTTTTGTTGATATATTGGTATACTTGATATTTGGTGTGCTTATTTCATTATTGACATGATAAGTTTAATATAGAAGGCTAGCACATGGATTAGCTTAATACCATTGATATTGTTTGTGATAACCATGATAACTGCGATGATAGGTGTATTGATATTCAAGATCCTTTGTTGACCATAGTTAAGTTTTGATGAGCTTAGTAATTATGACATATGGTAAAATTGAATGCCCTAACTTGATGGATTGAGTTATGTGATAAAGAAGTGATGTTGTGATCATGATTCTTGACGTATACTCTTATTATCTAGTTGACACTAACCCTTGATGAAAGATTGATGTCATGATGTAATGATGAAGTAGTTGATGCTAACATGTTATGACCATGATGGATATATGTTTTATAACACAATATAGCTTGACTTTATGATCGAACAATTATGTTGATGCATGAAAATATTATACAAGGTTGATACTTATGGTTGAAGGGGATGCTCATTAAGAGGGAGAAACTCTCCATAAGATCCCTACACCTATTATCATTTGCATTATATGTATAGAAGATTCTTTATTGTTGAAGTAAGATTTTTGAAATGAATAGACCAAATATATGATATTGTTGGTCTTCAGCAAAGTTCTGGTTCGAGAAGAGATACTTTTCCTTACTCTAAGCCTAAACTGCATGGAAGCAAGCTTAAGGGTGTGATTGCATCCTCTCAACTACACAGAAGAAGGCCTATGGGTGCGGTTATGCATGTAGGTCACAAAAGTGAAGCTTTGTACATGAATTAGAAGTGAAATTGAAGGATGACAGTACTACAGTCTTGGAGCAGAGAATAGAATGTCCTATGAGCAGGGAAGTTTGAATATTTGTCTTACTTGAGAGAATGTGAATGTATTGACTAAACTTGTGTTTACAAGTGACCAAAATATGCATATTAGTATGTTATTTTGAATTGATCATTGAAGATAGTATATGAAATTTGATTGCAAGGGTTTGACAAGATCTGGCTGATCAATATAAATGAGCAATGACATGATGTTTGATAGTTCATTAATATGCTTTAAAACAGTGACATGATGCTTCATATGTTTTTAGGTTATGGAATGATTGAACTCACTGTGATAACAAATTAGGGTTTTGACTTGATATGTGATGAGTTTCCTTGATGAAAGTGCTATATGAACATAGTAACTTTCAGTGACTAATATATTTTGTATTGGCCTCATTGACCTTGGCACAATGGTTAAAGTATAAACAATTGTGATTTAGTATGAAGTAATCTCACAATAAATGGATGTAACATGCATGCATTAGCGTCTAGTAACATACATGATTTATATTATGATCACGAAGATGACTTGATGAAGTTTGGTTTGATTTTTCTTGGTAAATGACAATTTTTTGGCATGACACTAAATGAAGTTATAATTTGATATTTGGATGTGAGCTCTACCTGTCACGTGGCCCAAAGAATTTGTTACAATGATATTGATTATTTTTATATTAGTTTTGACTTGGCGTCTAAGGCTTGATAAGCCGACTTATTTGATTTGATTGCACAATACTGATTTTGTGGAATGCTTAGCATATTGGTTTGGTAAAGTGTTATGTTGGCTGAAAGCATTGTATGAAACAAGCTCCCTGACCTTGGTATGTTTGCATTGACAGTTACCTAGTGAAGCCAAGAAGATGTGTCAATCCAAACCTCTACTTAAAGAGTGGTCCAAGGTATGACTTGTTTGTGGAAATTGTCAATGCAAATCCTTGGACACTCTGATTGAATTTCAAGAAGTTATGAAGAAATATTGGTGAATTCGACTTGGAAACTGACAGTTGATTGAAGCATTGATGTTCCGTGAGAACAAATTTCTATGTATATATATGTTTTGCATAAAATTTGAGTTAATTCATGATTTAGCCTCTTCATACACACTAAGTTGCCGCCAAGCACCCTTCAAGATATTTGCATGAGACGATAATTTTTTGGTTTGAGATATTCTTACTATGATACGTGATTGCATGGATGTATTGATGTTGTTATTGATAATATGATCACATCTCGGTGCTGCCTTAGTATGAGATATGCCATGAAATTTTGGATGAGAAGTCTGTAGCTTTATGCATGACCGAGGTTGAGTACATGACCGAGGTTGAGTATGATGTTGCTAGCATGGCTAGCTGTAAAGCAAGATGAAGAAGCTCTTTGGAGAGTTGTTCGAGTAGGTTCTAGATATGGAAAGAATACATTGAGATAATAATGAGTGGGATCTAATTGGAAAAAAATCTCGTATATTGTTGGGACTGAGATACCTTCATATATTGAGATAGTGTTGTTGTACAAGACAATCTTAGGCTTGTGGTTGTTTCCTCCATGAGAGGGAGGTTGAACAAAGTATCCTTTTTGTGATATATATAAGGTTGTTCTAATATAGTATTTGATTAGATGTCCTATATGAACAGGATATTGTTGCTATTAAGACATGATGATTACCAAATATGAGCATGATGATATGTTTCTGATCTACAAAGAGAAATACTAATTGAGAACATTGAGTTGACTCTTCCCCACTATCTAAGCTCCCAGGGTGAGGAATTAAGATGGAGGGCTCCTGGGGTTGAGGGATCTTTGGACAATAGGAATATAAGCTTGTGCTGGTTTGGTGATTTCTGGACCGGATTAGGTGAAACCATTTTGGTTGAGGGTTGAGGTGGTTTATCCTCTGGAAGCCCTAGTTTTTTTGTTTTGGTTTATCCCATGAGATCCCACATTCATGCTTGGAATATGGCATGGGGTTGATTGGCTAAAAGAAATATTTGGTTCAAGCCAATCTATGGTCGGGTGGTACGTGGAAGCCCCTGACTTGGTTGGCATTTGCATATGTATTCCTATATTGATTCCTATTGAGAATAATGAGCATGTGTATTGGTTATTGTGTTGACTTTATGACTGGTTTGTCATGGTTTCATTCTAGTTAAATGTTGGTTATAGGCATGGTTAAATGATGTGCTCTTCTTATGGATCTTGTTCATGATTCAATAATTTATTGTATGGTTATATGAATGCATGGGTTAACAAGTGTTATTGCAACTATCTTGAGAGGGCAGTGAGCCTTCTCGATGATTCTCTAGTGAAGTGAATGAGACAATGATCAAATATTCATTCATGACATGTAGTTACTATGTTTACCATATGTTTGAAAAAATGTTTATCACATGTGAAGTATGTTTGGGCAAGTTTTGAGCCTAGTATAGCTTGTGTAGACTTGTGATTACCTTAGACTTGATTATGGGAAGTTCTAGGAAATTCTCGGCAGTGGCCTATAGGACAGCCTTGAAAATGTGGCACTGATTTAGTAGCCACATGCATATTTCTAGGAATTTTCGACTGCAAGCGCACAAAGGAAGGCCTGTACATGCGACTAGAGATTTCTAGCCACATGCACAACTTGGCATGTGTGCAGTTGGGTTGTGAGCTCAATTAGAAAGAATTTCTAGCTCAGGGTTTGATCACTAGAGGTTGTTGACTGACATCTAGGTGATCTAGTGTTCATGAGAGGTATCAGTAAGTTTCCAGTTTGTATGCCCCACTTCCTTAACTGGAACTTGGAGGTTGGGTAAGGTCATAGTAACTCTCAACTCATGTTTACCCTAGAGAGCTTGTAAAAGTGGGTAAATGTGGGGTGGGGTGTTACATAATGTAAGTTGTCAATCATTAAGAATGTATATATAATTTGACTAAGTTTTAGTGCATAGGTTTAAGGGCACAACTATCTTTCCAAGACATCTATCTCACCAAAATATCATGAGGCGTTGAAGCCAACCTAAATAAAGATTGGCCAGGGAAAATGTATATTGGGTGTAACAAAGACTAGAAGATGGAATGAAACAATGTTAGGAACAATCTAGGTACCTATAAGGTAAGGAATGAATTTATACTTATAAACTTTGCTAGTTATATTTAACTAATAGAAACTTTTAAATTTATGATTATGGTAATTGTAAACTAATATGTTGTTTAATTGTTATGAATTCATGGATACCTTTGTGAGGACAAAGACAAGGTATTTTAGCCAAAAGTTTTTCATTGCAGTGATAATCCTTGGGTTGATCCCACATTGGAAAAGAAGAGACACCTCTTGGATTTACTTTTCTTCTATAGTAAGTTTGTTCCATCATTTTTGTTGTTGGTTAGTTGATTTGAAAACATTAAAGAATTTGTACTAAACTGTGGAATTTTTGAAATAGTTAATAATAATGTTACATAGATGTATTATTATTATTTTGAACCAAACATAACTGGTTAGAGTTATAAAACACAAAATTGAATTACTTGCAGAGGACAATGAGTTTATCACCTTCAAAATAAACAAGCAAAAGCATAGACATTTGATGAACAAATATATAAAATGAATGAATAGGTGGGTTCGAGAGTAGGAATAGTGTAGAAGCTTGTAGAAAATCTGTGATAATTAACTCGATAATGCAATATAAATCAAAGCAGAATACTACAGCCTACTTCTACTATCAATTTGCGGAAGCTTAAAGATCGAGCTGAACAATATAACCAAAAGAAGAAGAATCAATGCACAATACACATGAAAATACTTTGGGGAAAGCCTCAGCTAAAAACCCCACTATTTGTATTATCATACAAGGTGGAAATACATAGAAATTATACAAAGCCTTAGCTCTCACAGATAGCCAACTCTCAGTACAATCCTCACAAATGCTCACATGCAATCTTGGTTGCTCTCCAGCCTTCCTCTCTGCCCTCCAAGCTCCTATTTCCTTGCGCTATTCCTCTAGGATGATTCTCCTTTAACCAAGTGGAACACTGATCTCACACACTGTCAGAACTGTGCAATACTCAAGGAATGATCCTTGGCTGCATCCATGAGTTTTCTTTATAAGAAAATACATGCAACTGATAGTACAATGTCCTTGTCTTTAATCTCAACTTGGTCTTTCTCAAAGTAGACATGCACGAGTTTCTGATGAGGGAATCTTCAGTTAACTGGAGTACACTAGTTGAGTGCATGCATGAATCAACTGACTGTTAACTCACAATTAGTTCCTCAAACAGTTGGAACTAATTTAACTGGACTTAACTCAGTAAACTGAGTTAACTAATTACAACTCAAATATAACTCAATCTTATCTCCTTAATTTAAGGGATAACTCTTGCATGACTTCAGAAAGACTTCTAACTTGAATTTCTCCAACTAATTAAGTCAAAATAACTTAATTAATTATTTCCAAGTAGATGTTAAGACTAAATTCGATTTTAATTTACAATTTAATTCAAGGACAAATTAAATTGGAATATTCTTGTTGCCACATTTCAACACTCCCTCTCAATAAGAAAGGGATTATCTGCCACCCCGATCCTATCTCTGTGGAACTCGAATTTACACTTTGATAATGCCTTTGTCAAAATGTCAGCATCTTGCTCCTCTATCGAAATATACTGCAACAACATGATCCTCCCATCATCAGCAGCTTGCTTTACCTTGTAAAGCCAATGGGAACTCACAACTGACTTGTTCTCTAGTCTCATAACCACATCCCAAACACTGTTACGAACTATGGAATCATACTCCTCCACCACAACATCAACCTAAATTGGCTGCTGCACTGCTTCCTCAAAGGAATATGGCTCGGTCTCAACACATTCCCCAGCAAGGGCCATGTATCTAGTGTACCTCTCAGGTGACCTCTTTTGTCTGCGTTGAGAAAATGGTGCTCCCACATTCCCTCTCACATCCTCCAACAATCTGTCAGCTTCTCTTGTGTGCTTCCATCCATCTATAGAAGACTCTGCTTGAGTGGATGTCTCCACTCTTGGAACCTCTACATGCGGCTGCTCTGCATCAATCTGAGGCTCCTCGTCCTTAGCAACCAACAATTCCTCCGCAGCTTGTAGTTGGAGCTCCCTCTCAAGGGAAACTCGCATGGCCTTCTGCTCATCAAACTTGAGATCTCTGCCAACCACTGTCCTCTGACTGGTAGGCAAGTACACCCGATAGTTGTGAGGTGTATCAATGTACCCCACAAGTATCCCCAACTTTGTTGTCGGCTCAAGCTTCTTCCGTGCATCCTTTGTCACATGGCAATATACCGATGAGCCAAAGATCCCGAAGTGACCCACATATGGTCTCTTATCGAAGAAAGCTTCCTCTGGTGTCTTCGTCCCAAGTATGCAATGCGGGCTTCTATTCTACAAATAAACTATTGTGTTGCATGCCTCAGCCCACAAGTGAAGTGGTAGGCCTTGGTCATGCAACATTTCCTGTGTTGCCCTACAATAGTTCTGTTCTTCCTCTTGGCCACCCCATTTTGCTGTGGGTTATGAGGTTCCGTCAACTCTCATTTAATTCCTTCTGCTGCACAAAAGTCCTTAAACTCTTGAGAGACATATTCTCCCCCGTTGTCACTTCTCAAGGCCTTAAGCTTCTTCCCTGACTCTTTCTCGACCAAAGATTTGAACTCACAAAACTTTGTGAAAGTTTGGTCCTTCTTCTGCATGAAATAAATCCAACATTTACGAGAATAGTCATCAATGAAAATCACAAAATACCTTTGCTTCACTGTGGATGTCGTCGAGAATGGTCCACACACATCAATATGAACTCACTCTAAGATAGCCTTAGCTCGACTGTCTCGATCATGAAAGGAAGACTTGGTGTACTTTACCAAGGTACAACCTTTGCATGTGTCAACTTGCTCAAGTTTACCTTTGGGAAGTCCCGTAGATATATGCTATAGTATTTTCAAAGCCACATGATGAAAATGGCCCAACCGTACTCGCCAATGTCTTGGCTTTGCACCAATTTTGCTTTCGTACTCAATGCTACACAATCATCTACCTCTAGTTTATAGAGATTCTTCACTTGAATCCCTATCCTCTTGGTATGACCCGTGGCTATTGGTCATAGGAACACTTTTCCTTACTGAAGACAACATTGTAGCCTTTGCCCTCCAACATCACAATCGATACCAAGTTCTTCTTCAGTCCAGGCACATACATCACATCTGGCAAGGTGAGAGGAGCTCCATGATCCCTCTGAAAAGCAATTGTGCCCACTCCTGAAACACTATATTTTCTTTCGTCACCCATCTCTATGTGCATCTTGAGGTCTTTCTCCTCCAAGGCACTGAATAAACTTTTATCATCGGTCATGTGGAATGAGGCTCCACTGTCAAGATACCAAATACAACCCATCATCGATGACAACATGCATGCGCTGAGGGTAAAGTCTATTTCGAACTAAGAGGCTAATGCCTCACCTTCCGAAGATCCCTTCTTGGACTTCTTCGATGGGCAATTAGTCACATAATGTCCCATCTCGTGAAAATTAAAGCATCTCACTTTAGACTTGTCACCCTTCTTCCCTCCATGAGAAGAATTTGATTTGGAATGGGAAGCTTTCCCCTTCCCTTTCCTTGCCTTACTTGCTAAGGACAAATTTTCTTCATCATCATCCTTGGATGAAGAACCATCTCTTGTGCTCCTCCTGATCTCCTCCTGCATCATATCTGACCACAGTCGTTCCCAATTCGACAATTTCTCCCTTCCATTCACAGAGTCCTGGTAGCTATTCCAACTCTTAAGAAGGCCAAGGAGAGCGAGGCTCACCATATCATCATCAATAGTAGTTATTCGAACACTACTAAGCTCATCTTTGTAGGTGGTGAGCTTGTTAATATGTGGAAATAGTATCAGCCTTCTCCATCTTGATTCTTTGAAGCTTTTCCTTGAGCGCCAATTTCCTTTGGTCGCTACTGTTCTGGTAGAGGTCCTTCAATGTCTTCCACATTGAAAATGGAGTATCCTTCCCATGGAGACTCGAGACAATATGGTCTCGAACTCCCTCAAGGATGATCTGTCTCGCCTTCGCCACACACTTCTTCCACTCAGCCAACTCTTGTGCATTAGTTGAAGCCGGCTTTTGGATTTCTTGATCAATGAATTCCTTCAAGCCATTGTCTTCTAATACATCCTCCATTCTATCTTTCCATGCTATGTAATTCGAGCTACCTTCCAAGGCATACTCAAGTCTTAAGCCATAGAACGCCATTGGCCAACCTTGAAGTATGATAAGAATTCGATTTGCACTTGCAACCCTGAACTTCATACGTCAAATTCTCTTCTCAGTATGCTGTTCATAGCTCCGCTACTATGTAGAAAATTTCTACAAATCTAGCTCTGATACCATGTAGAAAATTTGTGATAGGTTAACTTGATAATGCAATATAAAGCAAAGCAGAATACTATAACCTACTTCTACTATCCATTTGCAGAAGCTTAAAGATCAAGCTGAACAATATAACCAGAAGAAGAAGAATCAATGCACAATACACATGAAAATACTTTGGTGAAGCCTCAGCTAAAAACCCCACTATCTATATTATCATACAAGGTGGAAATACATAGGAATTATACAAAGCCTTAGCTCTCACAGCTAGCCAGCTCTCAGTACAATCATCACAGATGCTCACAGGCAATCTTGGCTGCTCTCCAGCCTTCCTCTCTACCCTCCAAGCTCCTATTTCCTTACACTATTCCTTTGGGATGATTCTCCTTCAACCAAGTGGAACACTGATCTCACACACTGTCAGAACTGCACAATCCTCAAGGAATGATCCTTGACTGCATGCATGAGTTTTCTTTATAAGAAAACACATGCAACTGATAGTACACTGTCCTTGTCTTTAATCTCAACTGGGTCTTTCTCAGAGTAGACATGCATGGGTTTCTAATGAGGGAATCTTCAGTTAACTGGAGTACACTAGTTGAGTGCATGCATGCGTCAACTGACTGCTAACTCACAATTAGTTCCTCAAACAGTTTGGAACTAATTTAACTAGACTTAACTCAGTAAACTGAGTTAATTAATTACAACTCAAATATAACTCAATCTTATCTCCTTAATTTAAGAGATAGCTCTTGCATGACTTCAGAAAGACTTCTAACTTGAATTTCTCTAAAACAGGTGTGCACAAGTCACTAAACCATACTTATTTGACTTATTTTATTATTATTTAATTTAGTTTTTTTATTTTAGAATTTATGAGTTTCCCCTTCATTACTTTCTAATTCTCTTAGATTTCTCTGAAGCCAAGGTATATGAGATTTGTGAAACCAAATTGGATGGTTCAAAACGCCTACCCTACTTAATGATGTGATAATCTCTAAAAGACAATCTCAATATATTATATATATATATATTCTTTTGTTTATTTATTGATTATATTATGGTGAATCAATAACTTACTACAATAATTTGGATAATAACTTATTACAATAATTTGGGTGAGGCCCAAGATCAAACTTAATAGTGGTCATTATAACACCAAGTATATATCCAATAGCTCGTAGGTGGTATCACAACGGGACAAAAATGTCCCCTTTAAGATTTGACATCAAGTAAAAAGACTTAGAAAAACTTGAAATAGACAAGTAATTCTATATGACATGGTTTTCCATAAATAATGATGATAAGTCAACCTACTTTATAAATAATAATTAATCCTGATTTTCTTACTACTAATTAAACGACTAAATTATAATAAATTTTCAATAATAATAATAATATAAAAACTTTAAAATTTATGGATTCAGATATGTGAATAAAAAAAATCAATCAAAACCTTCAAATTATCTGAACTATCATACCTGTCAGCCATCTTAGGTTTATGTTTTATATCATTTAACAAAAACAGTATAATACATCATTCACACTGCATCATAATATAATATTTATATTACCTAACTTAATTCTAACACTACAAAGCAGTGGAGTAACAGAGCGCAGGTATTCCCTGGTGAATGTAGTAAAAGAGTACGATGTTGTGCACAAGAATCTCCTTGGCTTCCCCATTTGCTCCCGTGAGTACTATTCTGTTCCTCTTATCAAATGTCAGTCGAACTACAGTTAGATGTATGTATTGGTGCGTTTGTTTATTCGGTGGTGCCCAGCTTTACATTTAATTCTCATGTTAATCTTGGGTTTCTGCGGAGAAGAAATCAGTCACGAGGGCTTGGGTTTGGACAGTACTTTGCCGGAAGAGTGGCAACCTGATTTTTATTAGGGAAATCTTATCATATGGACCACTAATAGTCTACTGGCCTTTTACTCGAAATTACAATCGCCAATCATGTTGCAGATTCTCCATTTTAGTTTTGGCTGAGAAGAAAGTTTTCATAGTTCTAAATGGCATGAGTTTTATGTAATTCAGAGTTATTTAAGGGGCAGCTTAATTGATAGCCGTCTTAATTTTTTTAGTTGGTTGAATTTATTTATGAATTCAAAAATATATTTCAATACATTAAAAATGAAATGGTTGACAAATTATTTTGTTAAATTAAAATTGTTTTGCAGATTGAATTAATTAGACTAAACAGTTATCTAAAGCATACTTAAAAACTTTCAAAATTCTCCCGCGGATGTATTTGAGAAGCAACATCAATGTAGCTCTCAGAGTTTTCTTTGTTTTGGCAAAGCTGTCGGGGATTTTGCCCGTTTCACAGGCTTAACATATTTCTTTTCCTTTTCAAATGGTTATCAGAAGTTTTTGACCTCGTAGAATGCAGTCGAAAGGAAGCATGCCAATTCCTGGTTCTGTTGCTGCCAGTTTATAACAGTGTTGCTAAAATCAGACTAAGACAATAAATCCGCAAAGATAAATATCGAGAAAAAAATTGAAAAAAAGCCTTCACGAAAGGTTGCTTAGGAATTACACAAAAATTGAGGAAAAAACTCTGCCAATGAATCAATACTCCTTTCTTCACAAAACCAGCCAGCAAAAAAATTGCAGAATGTGGGCATAATTTTCTTTTAAATGATGCTGACAGTCAACTACTGATATTTTTCAGAACCCAGAGGTGTTTTTAAAAGCTCAGCAATATTTTCAACGGTAAGGCAGCTTTTACAGCCAATTTCTTGGCTAGAGATTGACTTGCCTATTAATCGACAAAATAGATATGGCACGGATTAATTGACATTTATTGTTGCACGGCTGACCTTAAAGGGGCAATCAAAGGGGATTTTAAGAAATTCCGGATTAGTTAGGTTACATGTACAAAGATTAGGTTTTTGGACATTAAACACTTATATTCAACAAACTATTTCAAATTAGTTGACTCTTTGAGGCATAAATTCAGTAGCACCTTCGTTTCAAATGGAAACAAATTGAAAAAATTCCAAAAACTTAACCATGAGCATGTTCAAAATAAAAAGTTTGGTTCCTTATGAGATAATGTTGGGTGAAATATGAGCAACTCCCATTATGGTGCGTCTCATAAGATATATAAAAAGAATTGAGCAAATGGGAGTAGTTAGATGGCCTAAAGTTATCTTCAATGAAGGCATGAGTGAAAGAAAGAAAACATGGATGAGACAAAACAACAAATGGATGCAAAAATGGAATATCTACCTCAATGCTTGTCCCACAAATGACAAAGAGTTTGTAATGTTCCCAATTAATTTTTGTAAGTGCAAAATTCACTAAAGAGTTTCGCCAATTTTTGGTGATACTAAATAAAAAGGAGAAAATATTATTTTGTGGGAGAAAAATGAAAATTATTATTTTAATGAAAAATAGCGGCAAACTTTTTATTTATTGAGGATGGGAGACAAAGTATTTTTTTAATGGAGAATGGCCACAAAATAATATTTTATTGGAGGATGGAGGAAAATTATTATTTTGCTAGAGAATGGCAGCAAAATAATATTTTATTGAGAAAGGAGGCAAATGATTAATTTATTTAAAATTGTGGCAAAAGTCTCCTAGTGGAAAATGGGCTCCACCAATAAAATAATGGGGAAAAAGGAAAATCTAAAAGCTAGAAGGAGGCTCAATGGAGAATTATAAATAGAGGAGGGACTCCATTGCAAATCATTCTATTCTATCTTTTCTAATTGACATTTTGAAGAAGCTCAAGCAAAACTAAATAGCTGATTTCGGTGGACTTCGAGTGCCACCCCAGTTAGCTTTGGAGGGAAGATTACTCAGATCTTCCATTGGTGCTCAATTGGTTTGGTTGTTTGATTCGATTTTGAAGATTTGTTCATAATTTGTCCAGGAGATTGTTGGCAGCATAAATTTGCATTTGCGGGTCAATTCCTCCTTCACCCAAGGACGAGCGTAAGTCCTCATTTTGGGAGATCGAGTGCTAAAGGTTAGGAGGCTAATTCTGAAGTTGGAATTTCGGAGATCAAGCATTAATCTCCAAGGCCGTATCATTCTTTTCGTTGGTGTATTTCCAAGAGAACAAAGGACAAAGTTTAGTTGCAAATTCCAAGGTCAAAGAGTTGTAGGAAGGCGCAGTGTTATACTTGTACTTGTTGAAGGTATGGGATGAATTTCCTCTTTGCTGGCCATAGTCAAAATCACTAATGACAATGTCGGTGATATATCGCCGAATATCGGAAGTATCGCGATATTTTCGGCGAGTCGAAATATCGCGATATTTTCGGTCGTGAAAATATCGCGATATTTCCAAGATATCGTCGATATGTCACAAAAATATCGTGCGACGATAGGAAATATCACTGCTTCGGCTGGGCTACACCTAAAAAAGGGAAAATTGGTTTTTTTGCTCATTTTGGTTTCCTGAGTGTTGGAGAAGGAAGGGGAGAGCATTGTGGTAGTTGTCAAGGAGGAATTGAGGATCAAACAACCATTATTACCACCAACTACGAATTTTTTGTGGATCAAAGATTGAATAACAGTGAGATAAACTTCATTTTTTCCATTAATAGGTATGTTCTTAAAATCCCCTATGTTAATGATTTTTTTCATAGATTTAGGGTTATTCTTGCTTGCCTCTTTGCCTACCAACATTTTTTTTTTCCATTTGCTATGATTTTCATGCCCATGAGCCAATGCAAGAGTTTTCTCCATATTTGGACAACAAACTCCAATTTTTTCTAACTTTCAAATGCACCCTCTTATTTCCATTTTTCATTGAATTCACATTGCAAATAATGTAGCAAAAAAATTATTTTGTAAGATGAGGTGGTTATTACTTATTATTTTTTGTGTATGAGTGGAGTAACTTTAATCATAATTCCAATTTTTTGTTTTTTTGGTGCCCTGGGTTTGAATTAGCTCACTACAAATATGCCAAAAGCCTTGGACCCATTTTGGGAGTATGGGGAGTTTGATGGTGGGACAAATCGGACATATCTATCATGCAAATTGTGTGAGATTAGGACGACAAGAGGGGTTATGCGATTGAAATATCATCTGGCTAGACTCCCTGGACATGGTGTTGGGCTTTGTACAATTTCTAGTTTGGAGCTTATACAAAAAGCTCTTGAAGCAATTGATGAAAAAGATAGAAAAAAGGAAGAGGCAGAAATAAACAAGGTTGAACGTGCAGGTAGATCTTTCGGGATATCCTCTTTTGATTTTGAGGCTGAGGGTAGTGGGAGGGGCTCCACAACATCACCTACTACTGCTAGTGCGAGGTCATCATTTTTTGTTCCACGAATAGGACATGGAGCACAACCTTCCATAAAATCAATTGTTAAAAAAAAGGAGAAGCAAGAAGCAGATAGAGTTATGGGGAGGTGTCTTTTTTGGAGCGACTTACCTCTCAACATCACCAAAACCTATCCATTTTTGTAGCCAATGTGTGATGCTATTGCTATTGTGGGCCCAGGTACAAAAGTGCTACATATGAGAAGTTGCGGGGGCCAATTCTTCAAGCAGAAAAGCCGGACATCAACTCTAGATTGGCGGAGTTGAAACAAACATAGGAAGTGTCTGGATGCACAGTGATGTTTGATGGTTGGACAGATAGGAAGGGTGGGACCCTTCTAAATTTCTTGGTACATTGTCCTAAAGGTACCATGTTTATTAAATCAGTGGATGCATTAACACATATAAAAGATGCAACAATGATACGTGAGTTGTTAGATGGGTTCATCTGGGAGATTGGTGTGCAAAATGTGGTGCAAATCATAACAAACAATACAACTAATTATGTGTCTGTTGACAGGATGCTTATGGAGAGGCACCACACATTGTTTTGGACTCCGTGTGCAGCACATTGCATCGATTTGCTGCTTGAGGATTTGGGAAAACTCTCCTTCATCAGGAGGTGATTGATATGGGTAGGAGCATCCCCAAGTTTATTTATAACCATGCTTTTGTTCTTAGCCTCATGAGGAGATACACTAGAAACAAGGAGTTGCGGCGTCCTGCAATCACACGTTTTGCCACCAACTTTATTACTCTTAAGTCTTTGCTTCGATGCCAGTTCGAGTTGAAGCAAATGTTTGTTTTTGATGAGTGGCATGATTGTAGATACATCACGAGACGGGATGGGAGAGCCATCGCAAAAATGGTGTACACTGACACGTTTTGGCAGGGAGTAGAAGAAGCGTGCTCAGTTAGTGAACCTATAGTAAAGGTTTTGAGATTGGTAGATGGGACAAGCCTGCAATGGCTTATTTGTATGAGGCAATGGATAGGGCCAAGGAGGCCATTCGTTCTTATTATGCAGATAAGGGTTCTGCTGGGCTTGATAGGCATATGATGTTATTGGATATGATTGATAGTCGGTGGACAGGGATGCTTCATTGACCCATTCATGTAGCAACACTCTTCCTCAACCCCACATTTTCATACAAATGCGCCTTTGATTTTGATGCGCATTCAGAGGATGATACCTGATCCCGAGCTTCGTAGCAAAATCAATCGCGAGATATAGTTTTATTGGGATTTTGTTGGCCTATTTGGATTTGATGATGCTATTAGGGAAAGGACCCTCTTCATGCCACATAAGTGACAAGTCATCACTCATTAGAATTTTCAATTTAGAATTTCCTTATTTTTAATTCTAGATTTTTAAAATTCAATTATGTAACTTTTATTTGAAAGTTTAATTATGTTTTAAGTTTTTGACTTATTTATTTATTTTTTATTTTGTTGTAGATATTTGGTGGCGAAGCTATGGTGCAAAGGCATCAAATTTGCAGAAATTGGCCATAAGAATCATGAGTCAAACATGTAGCTTTTCAAGATGTGAGCGCAATTGGAGTGTATTTGAGAAAATACACTCAAAAAAGTGCAACAGGTATAACTTTGAGCTTTAGCCTTCAGTTGAGCAATTACATTTATTGTAATTTTTAATTTTTAATTTATGACCCTCAAGTGTCAAGAGTCAAGAATCATTAGTTTTTTTGACATGCCTTAATGATTTAGTGTATGTGCATTACAATATCCGACTTCAAGTGAAGCAAATAGAAGCACCAATGGATCCAGATGCCATTTCCTTAGACAATATTGATGTCTTGTCTCAATGGAGGGTGGAGTCTGAGGTGCCCATCTTGGAGGAGTCACCTTCATGGTTAAAGCCAGATGATTCATTAGAACAAGGGCAACAAGAGGAGGAGGACTCGGGGGAGGAGCAACACGAGGAGGAGGAGCAGGAGGAAGAGGAGGAGGAGGAGGAGACTGTGGGAGCATCAACATCAACACCATTTGCTATAGATGTAGGAGAGCACAACTCCATATCTAGCACTCATTATTTGACATTAGGTGCAGGAGCAGGGCCTTCTACTACTAGGGGCAGGTCTGGCAAGCAACCCATCATGTTTTCCTGTAAAAGGGGGAGAGGGCACTGATTTCAGATAGATAGCTGTTAGTTTTATTTGTTTTGCTACGTACAACTCATCATGATGAGATACTTTTATATATGTGATGTTATTTTGGTTAGAGCCAGATGATCCATTAGAACAGGGGCAGCAAGAGGAGGACGACTCGGGGGAGGAGCAGGAGGAAGAGGAGCGGAGGAGGAGACTGTGGGAGCATCAACATCAACACCATATGCTATAGATATAGGATATCACAGCTCCATACCTAGCACTCATTATTTTACATTAGGTGCAGGGGTAGGGCCTTCTACTACTAGGGGCAGGCCTGACAAACAATCCATCATGTTTTATCGTAAAAGGGGGAGAGGGCACTGATTTCAGATAGATAGTTGCTAGTTTTATTTGTTTTGCTACATATAACACATGATGATGAGATACTTTTATATATGTGATGTTATTTTGGTTAGAGCCAGATGATCCATTAGAACAAGGGTAGCAAGAGGAGGAAGACTCCGGGGAGGAGCAACACGAGGAGGAGTGTTAGTTTTTGGTAGCATCGGAAGTGCTCTAGCCTTTAAAATTGGTGGAGAGGCTAAGGCACATGAGTTCTAAAGAACCCAAAAACCATTTGATGAAATTCTACCTGACTTGTATTTTATTAAAATAATTAATATTTTTCCAAGAGAAGGACAGCGTGCGTGAGCAGCAGCGGGAGCGCGTAACCTAGGCGAGCAGCGGAGGCAGTGCCGGCGTTCCTCGGCTTCGGCCTTGAGGCCTGCCCAATCTGGGCCTTGGCCGCTGCCATGGCCCATCCAGACCCATCCCAGGGGGACTCTGAGAAAGCCTTCTCAGATCTGGTGAAGTCCCTTCCCCCTCCTCGCCCCAAACTTGCAACTTCAAAATTTGTCAAGAAACTAGATATTCTCCAGGAAGTCCAGCTGCCACCATCCCTTTCTCGAATGGCAGCATTATCTCTAGCAGAAAAAGGACTTATAGGACAATTCACGGGTCTATGGCCCTCACCAAGAACAGTACAAAGATGGGTGGAGCGAAACTGGTCTAATAAAATCCAAGGGAAAATCTCAATACGTTTCTGTGGCAAAGGTTATTACACCTTCCATTTCGAATCCAAAGCAGATAAGGATCTCATATTCAGAAATGGCCCCTACTTCATGGATTCCCGAGGGCTTTACCTTAACAAGTGGACTCCTGACTTCGACCCAGAACTGGACATCCCCAACGCAGTCCCAGTATGGGTCCGTCTTCCTCATCTTCCCTTGCATTGCCGGGGAGATGACTCGGTCAAAGCAATCGGAAACGCGGTTGGGAAATACATCGACAGAAGCGAGCCTAAGGATAACATGCAGGCATGCGCAAGGATCTGCGTGGAAGTGGATCTCGGAAAAGGATTGCCGGAAGCCATCAAGCTCAAGGTGGATGACTGGAGCTACATACAACAGCTGGACTATGAGCAGATTCCCTTCAAATGCAAGGTATGTCATGAATATGGGCACTTTGCCAATAGATGTACTAAGGTAACTAATCTGGAAACTGAAGATCAAGGAGGACAATGGGAGACTGTAAAAAAAAAGAAAGCAACCCCTCCATCTAAACCTGAATCATCTTCTGATATGCCTGGTTCCTCCTCTCAGCGCCCCATTTCTCCCTCATCTAACCCTCCGGGCCCATCCCAGGATCCGCCCATTCCATCATCCTCCAACCCTTTCTTGATTCTTGCATCAGAAAACCCACTGACTGATCAGCCCCCGTTAGATCTGCCTGACCCACCCCTGATCTCTTCGATCGTCTCCCAGCCTTCCACAGAGGCTCCTCCCCCCAGAACCACCAGAAGCTCCTCAAAAGAAATTGGCACTTCAAGCGATCTCCACAAGAAGCCTGGCCCAGGTAGGAAATCAGCTAACCAGCATCGAGAAGAAAGCACTCAAAAGGACATTGCCCTTGGATTCCAAACCCCTATGGAATCCTTCATGACAGGACATCAGGAAAAGGAAACAGTAGGGAAAGACTTCGAGAGGCGAGCACCAACGCCCCATGATGAAAATTCTCTCCTGGAATAGCAAGGGCTTGGGCACCCCTCCAAAATAACTGCCTTAAGAGACCACCTTCATAATGAAAGACCTGAAATCCTGTTGATACAAGAGACCAAACAAAACCAATATGAAATGCAGAAAATCATAGACGCCCAAAGGCACTTCTCAGGCGTCATTAGCAGCTCCAGAGGAGCATCAGGAGGAATAGTAACCATGTGGAACAGCCAACATTGGGACTGTGATTCAACCATATACAACCAAAATTGGATAAGGACCAATCTGAACAACAAAGATGAGAATTGTGAATTCATCATATACAATGTCTACATTCCCAATCATTACAGAGAAAAGGAGCTGTGCTGGAAGGAATTAAAAGAAAGTATAGATAGCGAACAAACTTCAAACATCATAATAGTTGGAGATTTCAATTTAATCCTCCATGCGAATGAAAAAAGAGGAGGCAACTTCATGCACGATCCCTTCAGAAGTCAGCGGGAGGAAATAATGCAAGAGCATGAAATGGTGGACATCATTCCAAAAAACCGAAAATACACATGGAGCAATCGAAGGCTGGGACCAGGCAACATTATGGAACGCTTGGACAGATTTTTGGTCAATATCTCCCTTCTCTCTTCCTTTGCAGCTGGACACACCAATATTCTCAGCTCCACAGCTTCTGATCACTACCCCATTCTCCTCACGATGGAACCCCATCTCCATCTGGGGCCAATCCCATTCAAATACAATCCGCTATGGAGACACAACTCTTCAGCTGAAGCAATTATAGAGGCCACCTGGAAACAACACGTCGAAGGTTCTTCCAGCCATATCTGGGAAACAAAAATCAGGAGTATAAGAAGAGCGCTCAAAGAATGGGCAAAAACCAGCTATCAAGAGCCAGAAAAATTAAAAATAAAAATAAAGCAAGTCTTGGAGGAATTCCAGAATCAAATAGAAGATCAAGGACTCTCCCACCAACTCAAAAAGAAGGAATGGGAAATTCAGGGATAGCTCATGCACAACAGTAGAGAAGAAGAGATAAAATGGATGATCAAATCGCGACAGTTATGGCTGAAAGAAGGAGATAAAAATACAACATACTTCCACAAGCAAGCTATAGCTAGAAAGACAAGGAACAACGTTAGTGCTATTAATGATAGTGAAGGCAATCATTACAATAACCAAGAAGACATCAAGAGGGCAGCCTCCTCTCATTTCAGGAGCCTTCTTACTGAAGCCCAAGAAGAAATAGATTACTCTGATTTGCTGCAATATCTTCCCAAAGGCATAACTCAGGAAATAAATGAAAGTCTAAATCGAGACATCGAAGAGGAAGAGATTAGAAAAGCAATCTGGACCTTGCAGCCGGACAAGTCACCTGGGCCAGATGGATTTCCCATCAACTTTTACAGGGATTATTGGCAGCTGATAAAAAAAGACCTTGCAAAAATGCTGAAGCCTGAGGGGAATACAAAGGAAAGGGAAGATGAGAGGCTTTACCAATTCTTCCTTCCTTGCCCTCATTCCCAAAGAAAATCGACCCACCTCATTCTCCAGGTTTCGGCCAATTTCTTTGTGCAACTCTTCATACAAGATCTTCACGAAAATCATAGCCATGAGACTCCAGCCCCTCCTCCCATCCTTGATATCTGAAAATCAAGGTGGCTTTCTGTCCAATAGGAAAATTCATGACACCATTACTTTGGTCCAAGAAGCCATCCACTCCAGCACCACAAGACAAGAGAAAGGATTTGTTCTCAAACTCGACTTGGCTAATGCTTTTGATCGGGTAAGGCACTCCTTCTTGTTTGCTGTTTTGAAAAAAATGGGCTTCAATTCTTCTTTCATCAACACCATAGCTGCTTGTATATCAGGACCTTGGATAGCACCCTTGATTAATGGTCGCCCCTGTGAAGCCTTCCAATCCTCTAGAGGACTAAGGCAAGGTTGTCCTCTATCCCCCTACCTTTTTATTCTTATGGCTGAATCCTTCAGCAAAGCCTTGGATCATAATCGAAGAGTCGGCCTCATAACAGGCATTAAATTTGGGAATGGAGTCAAGAATATAAACCATTCTCAATTTGCTGATGACACTCTTTTGATTGGAGGGGCCTCTACCACCATAGCAAGGCGTTTCAAAACCCTCCTCGACCAATACATGGATTACTCAGGGGGAGCTGTTAACTTTCACAAAAGCTGCGTCTATGGCTGGAACATTTCCAATCAAACAACTCATAACATCGCCAACATCTTTGGAGTCACATACAAAGCAAAATGGGATCACTTCTCCTACCTTGGGATGCCGGTGAGTCTGGGACCACTAAAAGCAGAGACATGGAATGAAATAATAGACAAAGTCAAAAGGAAAGTCCAGCAATGGGGAACACATTGGCTCAACCCGGCGGGCAGACTAATCCTGCTCAAATCAGGTATAACCTCCCTACCCCTCTATAGATTTACTCTTTATCAAGCCCCTGCTATTTTTCACCATAAACTGGAAGTTGCCCTCCAAAATTTCCTGTGGCAAGGAGGGAAAAAAGAAAACAATAGATTTAACTTGGTTAGCTGGAAAAATGTAATCCAATCTCAGGATAGAGGAGGCCTTGGAATAAGAGCTCCTAAAATTTTCAATCTAGCATTTGGGATTAAGATGGCTTGGAGGCTAATCAATGGACCAACAGCATGGTGGAAGCAAGTCATAGAAAGCAAATATCTCAATGGCACAAGACAAAGGCTTCTAAAAGATGGCATCCCCAATAGGGATTCCTCCAAAATTTGGCACCTCTGCAAGAAAGCAATCCCAATCCTCAGGCAAAACACTTCAAAAATCCCTGGAGGAGGGGACAGCATTAACTTCGCCACTGATAAGATAATGGGACTCCAACCACTTAACACTATCGAAGAAGCCCTCCCGATCATCCATTATCTCAACAGCAAAGGCATCCATAGACTTGGACAAATCTCGAAATGGGACCCAGACACCCATGCCTGGACAGATTGGGATTTCCCGGGTATCCCAACAACCTTGGAAGCGAGCTTCACCACTCTCAAAGCAAATCTTCATAACAGAGCCCCAATCAAAAAAGAAGCAGCAGATGGACTTCGTTGGGATCCCACAGGATCAAATTACACCATCAAGTCAGGGCATCAATATATCTGCAACAACACATATCAGATATCCATCTGGAATCATTGGAGAATAATCTGGAAATCAGAGGCCATTCCAAAAATTAAATTTTTCACATGGCTGTTATTAGAAGGCAAAGTTCTCACAGCGGAGAATTTAAGCAAGAGAGGGATCAATGGTCCATCCAGATGCCCCAATTGCTGCTCAGCAGAGGAGACAATGCATCACTTATTCATAGACTGCCCCTTCGCCAAAAGATGCTGGACCAAAATGTCTTCCTTGGGCAACATAGACTGGCAACCTCAGCAAAACATTGCTGAGACACTGTATGAATGGAAAAAAAATTGCCCATGGAAGGAAAAAAGGAGCAGGCTTGTGAAAAGAATTTGGGACACTATTCCTCACTCTCTATTATGGAGAATTTGGCTATCAAGGAACAATTTTTTTTTCCAAAATAAAGAGACCAATGTTCGAACAACATGCAGCAAAGCTCACATCTTGGCTCACGAGGCAATAGCAGCAAAACACAAGGGGAAAATCCAAGCAAAGGATTACACAGTGGAGGAAAGATCTGTCATTAGCCACATCCTGGAACGACCAGGACAAAATCAGGGGAATCAAAAGAATGACAGACTACAACACACTCAAACAAAGGATTGGGAAATCAGGCTCTCAGCTCAAGAATTTAAGAGGTGGATATAGAACAACAATTGCACAACACTACATTTTGACGGGGCCTCTAAATCGAACCCAGGCCAAGCAGGAGCGGGAGGAGTAATTTTGAACGAGGCAGGGGACAATATTTGCAGTTACGAATGGAGCCTGGGAGAAAAAACCAATAACAATGCAGAGGCACTAGCCTTATACCAAGGATTACTTCAACTAAAGAATCTGGGTATTAAAAGGGCCATAGTTTTCGGGGATTCTGCAATTATAATACGTCTAATGATCCATAAATAGAGATCCCCCAACTGCAACCTTTAGCAACACATAGATCGTATTAAGCTCCTCCTCAAAAATTTTGATGACATCCGGTTTTATCACATCCTCCGAACTCTAAATAAACAGGCAAACAAAAAAGCGAACAACGCTGTTGGAAGAATGGCAGGAGCGTTAAGGTGTAACGCAACCGACAGTTTCCATCCAATACCATGAAGAAGAAACATCATCGCATAGTCCTGCAGTGCTTGGTCAATCAAGCGTGCGATGGAAAAGGACATTTCAGAAGCAGGACACTCTTCTGCAACCTCAGCACACAAAAGCAGGCTCACCCGACCCCAGATAGCATTAAACACTTGAGCACAAGCATAAGTAATCAACTCAACGCCGGAATTTACAGAATAGGATCAGCGACGGAGGATTTTCTGAAGGATTTGGCTCAGGCCAATATCCTTCTCGTGAACCAGGGTCATTCTTGGGATCCCGATCACAGCTTGCCTCAACCTATAAATCTGCCTCTCTGCTCCCAAAGCAATATTCATCAGCTTTCACTTGGCGATAAAGGCACAGTGAAGAAGTCCCAACTGGGAACGAGCGAGCTTACTCGGAGTGATTGGCGAGACTCCACTCTGGTATCACTTCTTCAATTCCTGTATTGTTTCATTCTAACCAGTGCATTTGTGTCTATCAGGAACTCAAAAGCCAGAGCTAGTGAGGTCGCTCACCCTTCAACAAACCTCTCTGTTCCTACATTCCCACCCCCTTCTCAGTACCGCCCCGCAAATCCCTCTTCCTCCATCTCAAACTCCATTTTTTGCATCTTCTCTCTCAGCACCCGGTCCTTTGATACCCTCTCCTCGACTACGAGCTGTTGGATCTCCTCCTTCAACTCCCGCTACTCAAGCAGGGCCGATAGGATAACCGCGGGCTATTTCCACTCTCCCGCCCGTTACAACAGTCCTCGCGACTTTGACAGCCCATCTCAAAACGCTCATAAGTTCCTTACCTACTGCGCCTCTGTCCTCAGCATCTTCACCTACCGCACCCTCTCCCCAAATATGGCGCGCAACGAGGATTGCCTGCACTGTGCAGACCTGCAGGCAGAACTTGAGGAAATAAGGACCCAACAGACTGTCTTAGATGATAAACAAAAACTCCTGGAAGCAAGATTGGAAGAACATGACCGACGTCTTGAAGAGCATAACCGAAGGCTCTATGAACAAGACCGTATCATGACTGAGAAATATAAGGCGGAGATACAGCTGTTTATGCACAGAGCATCATCCCTTCAAGAGCAGTTTAGGCAGCTTACCAATCGCTGCGCTCATGCAGAGGAATCCATATCCATTCTCAAGTATATGATGGACAAGAGAAATGTAATTGCCACCAGCTCTTCTAGCGTTAAGCAGGAAGCAAAAGATGATCAGCTAGAGGAATCTACAGCGAGACACATCCAACATATAATGATAGATTAAATGTACTGTAGATGCATCTTTTTGTTATTTTCTTTTATCAGAATCTATAGTAGCACAGTTCTAGGCAGTAGTAAAAGCAGCAAAGCAAGGATCAAGGAGGTAGTCTCGTTTTGTAAACCCCTTGATCAAGACAAACAATGGCATATCATGTACCAGAGGAGACTGAACTCCTGGAATTTTTCAGAATCTAATATAGCAACCGAACTTTTAAAAAAATATATATATATATATATATATATATATTTAATGGAGTTCCTAAGTCTAAACTTAGAGAAATTAAAATATTAATGGGTATTAATCAAAATATGGGTGAGAATGATCTAGAACGCAGATCAAGTCATGTTTTAATCTTAACCATTGATTAGAGACTTAATCTCGACTGTTGAAGACTCAACAGGAAAAGTATAAAATGGAGGCTCGGGGTTTATTTGGAAACACGCGTAGAGAGATTGAGGAAATTGATTTTCTGAGGTGAGAAGTTCTCAGGAGGAAAATCGATTGGGGAGATCTTGCAGCAGAGGGGTAGTGAGAATCCGAGAGAAGGACTTTCCGAAGAATACTGACAGAGAGGCAGAAGGAGCTTGCAAAGAGGCAGCGTAGAAGCAGGGAGAGCTGACACAGAAAGCTGTCTTTCACGTAGAATCCAGAATTGCCGGAACAACCAAAACTACCAAGAACTGCCGGAACAGCCGGGAGAGTTGACGCAAAGGCATGTAGTAGCCGGAAGAGCTTGCGCAGAAAAGTTGCCTGTCACGCAGAATCCAGAACTACTGGAATAGTCGGAACTGCCGGAACAAATGGGAGAGTTGACGTAAAGGGCAGAGAAGGTGACGTAGGCCTGACACAAAGCCAACGCAAAAATAGTCGGGGTTAGCTAGTTTTGTGTTGGATCAATCAGAATTCTACTGGGTGAAGTGAGGTAAAACTTGCTCAGATTTTCCGTCAGTATTTCTTTGTAAAGGATTGCTAGATGAACATCCTAGATTTGTATTAAGATATTTCTCCTGCATAATAATAAACCCTCAGAGCTACTGCACTGGTTTTCTCGCATTGGGTTTTTCCGGGGACTATTGTGTCCCAAAATAAGTGTGTCCTATGTATCTTGTTCTTTGCTCTATTTTCTGTTTCATGAGATCAAATATTTAATAAGTTTAGGTTGCAGAAGTAATTTACTTCAATATTCAGAAGAATAACTTGGTTAATGTATATTAAAAATCAGGTAGGTGAAATAGATTCAAATTTATTGCAGTAGGGGTTCCTAGAGTCTAGGAATTTTCACGTGGTATCAAAGCAGTTGATTTTGAAATAGGAAGAGAAAATCCAGTGCTGAGTAGTGAGGTCGAAAGCTGCACTTGGTAGCAATTCGAATCCCCTTGAAGGGATTGTGTAGTCCTTTCCTGGAAGCAGATATGAGGAAATCTCTCTCTGAGTGAGATGACAGAGGTACGATTACCAGTTCGTGAGTTTGCAGAGGCAGAGGGAGTGACGCAGAGCCTCAGCGTAGTGTTTGAAGGGTGTAGTTTCTTTTGGGGCAGAAATCCGCTAGAAAAGAACGAAGACACGTAGAAGGGGAATTTTCTCCTCAGAGAACTTTCCACCAGAATGTTTGAATTTCTCATTTGCGGAGCAGCTGAGCAGTGCTAAGCAGTGACTAGAGGAGTTAGTTCGACGACTGGGTAAGATTGCATCGCATGGGCTCAGAGATCAGGACAGGTTGCAAGGAGCTTCCAACTATGTCATATGGAAGACCAAAATCTTAGCTGTTCTAGAGGAATATGATCTCGAGGCCTACATAATAGTGTTGTAGATGTTCCTGCTGACAACGATCAAAGGAAGAAGCACAAAGCCAAGCAGGGGAAGGCAAAGAGGCTCATTCTCGATGGAGTTCGAGATCATGTGGTCTCACAATTGCAGGGCAAGGATACAACCCGAGAGATGTGGGAAGCCTTGTCTTCTTTGTATGAAGGCTCTTCCGAACAACAAAAGATGTATTTAGAGCAGAAGTTGCAGCGGACTTTGATGCAGAAAGGAGAAGGGGTGAACCTCTATCTCCAATGTCTTCAGGACGCTAGAGACCAGCTTGCTGCAGTGGGGTCCACTCCTCAGCCAACCCCGTTGGTGAGGATAGCCCTAAATGGAGTCTTGGATGAATGGCAAGTTTTCATCCAAAGCATATTGGGCAGAGAAAAACTACCTCATGTGAGGAGATGTGGGTGACTCTTTAACAGGAGTTAAGGAGGGACCTAGTGAAGGTCAACCTCAGTGGTAGTAGTGGAAGTGGCACAAAGACGAAGGAGGAGGAAAACGCAGCTCTAGCATCAAAGGTACAACAGAAGCCGAAGCCGAAGCGAAGGGACATTTCGAAGGTGAAATGTTTCTGTTGCAGTGAATTGGGCCACTATGCATCCTAGTGTCCTTTGAAGAAAAATGACAAGGATGAGAAACATGATCCTAAGGCTGCTTCAATAAAGATTGACGAGGATGAGTTTGCCATGAGTGCCCACGCATCTCCAGGAGGGAGGTGGGGCGATATTGAGTTGTATTTGGGAGGACCACATGTGGGCAGGATCCTTGAGGAGTCCACCTATTGGATCAATTCCTTGCTACGGGAGTCTAAGATTCAACAATAGCGAGATGGACTTGGTGTTAGATGATGCAATGGAGTGTTTGGAGGACAAATGCAGTGGCTGGGGACCAGAGACTGATCAACGAGAGCAAGGTTGGCAGTGGTGCAGTTGGCAGAGTGCAGGAGTCAGCAACAATGCAAAAGATTCAAAGGGTTAGAATCCACGATAGTCAGATTCCAACATGCATTGTATTATGTTGAACACAGTTAAGTTCAACTAATTTTGGATGTTTTTCAGTTGCTTCTCTTAGCAACTGAGTTGCAATACGAATGTAGTGTTAGTAGTGGTAGTGCTAGCAGCATAGCAGATGTAGCGTTTGAGAGGGAGCTGTAGTACAGATGCAGCAGTGGCAGTGGCAATGTCATGGGCAGCAATACAGTAGCAGCAGTAGCATAGCATTGGTGGTAGCAACAGTGTAGAAAGGAGGTGCTCCAGAAACAGAGCAACATGCAGATGGACATTGTTGCTAGAGCACTTTCCTCGCTAAGAGGGAGTGTTAGTTTTTGGTAGCATCGGAAGTGCTCTTGATCGAGGAGGATCCAGGAAGATTGATCTTGGTGGATGTTCAATAAAATACCAGTGGCATGCTAGAAAGGCTCAAAACTCAAAGTGGCAGATTTTGGATGAACTCAACATCAAATCAAAGTGCTCGTCGCCTTGATTCCAATGGTGCAAATGACACTCAAATCCGAGTCTAGATGACAAAGTTAGAGAAAGTCAAAGTTTGAGTTTGACTTGTCCATGTGGCAAGAAGAAGGTGACATGGCAAAATGAGGCCACGCCACGTGGCAGGTCCATTGGGCCCCGCATATTGCTTATTAGCGAAAAGGAGGAGCGCTTCAGGAAGAATCGATCGCTAGCGTTCCCGGCTGCGATTGTGATATCACATATCATAGGCCGAAGGAAGAATAGAAAGGTAAATTGGCCCCGACAGGACTTTGTTGCGATGCGATATTGCATATTGCAATCGCAGATCGGAGGAGGTTCTTAATTGGCCCCAGCAGGTCTCTGTTACGATGCGATATTGCATATCGCGATCAAAGATTGGGAGAGGTTTTGGATTGGCCCCGATAGGACTTCGTTGTGATGCGATACATATCGCATATCGCAATTGCATAAAAGGGTTTGTGTTGCATAAAAGGGTTTGTGTTTGCGAAACAATCCGGCTATAATCACCGATTGCGATTTGTGATAGGAACTGCCAGATGGGATATGTTATATGTTGTATTTTATAAGTCCAACGAGTCTGTGTATCGCAGAGTGCTGTTGTTTGGGCTTGGTCTATTGGCCGATATGAAAAACGTCGATTCTTTGTTAAAGCCACCGGGTTTAGAGAAACGCCGATTCTTTGTATTGTCCGCCATTTTGAGGTTTCAAACAAATGGTCTGTTTTGACTGTTCGATAGAGTTTTCCCTATTTGAAATGGTTTGTTGCCGTGCCTTATTCGAGCCCAAGAACCTCTATTGGAAAACAACCCTTTGCTTAACTTGGCCTATGGTTAGAACTGCGCAGGTTTTGAAGGATTTTGCCACCAGCTTATTTAAAGGACCATTTGAGTTAGAGGAAAGGGGGGAGCAAGAGAGCAGCGTAGGTTTTCAGAGTAGAGCAGTGGCACCTGCTCTTGGCAGGTGGTCGAGACCATATCTCAGAGATCAGAAGGTTTTGAGAAGGTTGCAGAAGGACTGATTATTCGAATGGGGTGTTCGGATAGGCGTTTTGCACTATTGTTTGTTAGGAATTTAGTGGTGCTGTTTGTTTCCAGAGCTGGGCTCTCTATTTGCCAGATATCTTCCAGATTGGAGGTATAAGGATGTTTATGGAGAAATCTGCTTATACTTCTCTTTTTTCATGCCACTTAATAAAAGGACTCCCCACTATTGAGTTGGGCCCAGAGATGTAATCCAAATTGGACGAACTGCGTAATCAAATCTCTTTGTCATGATGTTTTGTGATGATGTCTCTTTGTCTTCATTTTTCATGCTTATGTTTTTATGGTTTTTAAGCGTTGTAACTTATGTCAACTCTGATGCATCTATAAGCAAAAAAATCCTGGATCAAGTGGTATCAGAGCAAGGCTTAATTGAGATGTGAATTACATGAGTACGCTAGCCAGAGATAAGCCGCAAAGGACGTGCATCATGAAGAGGAGGCATGGCAGAGGTTGAAGCTCAAGCGTGAATGACCGAGTGTGGATTTCCAAGTTTTGTGGTGTGGCTGTGCGATAAAGCCGTGTAGAGAGGGATCAACAACCATGGAGAGTGACAAAGAGATGTACGAGACCTTCCTGCAAATGTCCAAAATGGGGGACATTATGTATGGTGCGTATGAGAAGGGAAGAGATGAGGAGACAGTGGAATCGAAAAGCGATGTGTCGTCCACGTCTCCCAGCGCCTGTGCATCTCATTCCTCGCCTTCCTCGAATGAGGAGATTGGCCAGTGGCTTCAAGAAGAGAACGCTAAGTTAAGAAGGCTCCTGCGAGAAGAGAAAGAGGAGAAGCATCGATCACAGCTCCAGCTACAAACCGCAGAGACAACCTTGGAAGAATTAAAGCGCAATGATCAGAGTCTTCAAGCAGAGATTGCTGGGTTACAAAGGCTTTTATAGGAAGAGGAAGAGGAGAAACGGAGGCTGCTACGCTAGTTACAAGCTAAGCATGAGGCCTTGGAAAAGCTGCAGTGTAACTCCCGTGAGGTAAAGAGCAGCTCTCTGATTTCATGTAGTTTTCCTAATAACGACTTCGCTGCTTTTGAAAATCAAACCACAGGAATTGGGTCCAAATTGTTGAAGAAAATGGGGTATGAAGGAAAAGGCTTGGGCATTAATAGCCAAGGCATTGTTTATCCCATCAAAGTAGAAGAATTACCCTGTCGAACAGGACTTGGGTATGTCAGGAGGGAAGTTGAGAAATGCACTATTACAGCCAGCGAACCATCAATGACAGGTGATGAGAAGGCCTCATCAGTTCTTTCCAACTTGATAGTGGAGGTAAAAGATGTTGATTTCGCTTCAGTTTCGTCTTCACATAGTATAATTTCTGTTGGAAATGTGGAGATACCATTCATAGGGACAAACATGAGACTCCTTACCAGGATGAGGTACAAGAAAGAAGGACTTGGTGTTAATAACCAAAGCATAACTCAACCATTGGAGGTTGAGCAAAGACCTCAATATGCAAGGTTGAGGTGCACCGAAGGAGAATGTTCAAAGATGTCAGAAGCTTCCATGACATTGTTGAAACGGTCGAAGAAAGAGGATGATGAGAATACATTACCATCAACCTATGGCAGTTTGCATAACAGAGATAGAGCTAAGGCAAGCTATTGTTCCCATGATCATACCAGAGACCGACATAAAAGGTATAACCCATCTCGGTATTTTAATGTTCATTTTGATTACAATTGTATTGTTAATAATGGACGTAGATCATGGCATAGAAGGACTTGCAATTTTTGTGGATTGCATAACCATTTGTTCGCTGAGTGCTGGAAGAGAATGACATCACAAAAAAAGGTGAGGCGTAGAAGACCCTCTGAACAACAGGCAAAGAAGAAGAAGATCAGGTAGATCTAGAAGGTGAAGGCTCATTGTAGTCATTGCGACAGAGGTGGTCATCAGAGAGCCACATGTTGGAGGCTCCATCTAGAGCAGCGTCGGAAGGACAAGAGCATCTGAGCATGAACCAGGCAAAACAGTTGTTCGACCAACAAACGCACCACAAGGAGATGATCCATTCACTTTGATAAGTGAGACATGGTTCTTCTAGGTGTGGTAGAATATCATGGCCATATTTTTTTCATGTGTTGCATTGTAAAAGTGATGATGTGTTTTCCATTACTTGTTGAAGCAACAATGATACTTGGCCTTATTCTGTGTTTGCATTTTAGACTGTGGAAGTGAGGATGTGTTTCCCATCACTTGTTGAAGGAACAATAGTTTTTGGCCTTGTTTGTGTAAATCATGTGTTGCAGTGATGATGTGTTTTCCATCGCTTGTTGAAGCAACAATGATGTTTGGCCTTGTCTTAATAGCTGGAGTATTGTTTCCATTTCTATGTAAACTTGATCACAGAGTGTGTTATAAACTTGTGGCAAGTATGGGATGCTTGGCTCATTATTTTGGTCATCAGCTAAACATGTAGTTTGCAAGATATTGTACTATAGGTTTGTAGGGGATGCAGGTGTCGGCTCATCGATTATAGCTCCGAAGGACAAAGGTGAAGGAGAAGGAAGGATGACTTGTTAGGACACTTGCGGTGCAGACAGAGTGCAGAATAGTTGCAGCTTAATTAATGCTTTTGGAGGACCAAAAGCTTCTCTTAGTGGGGAGGATTGATCTAGGGGGATTGATCCCGGTGGATGTCCAGTGAAGTACAAGTGGCACGGTAGAAAGGCTCAAAACTCAAAGTGGCAGATTTTGGATGAACTCAACATCAGATTGGAGTGCTCTTCGCCCTAATTCCAACGGTGCGAACAACACTCAAATCCGAGTCTAGATGACATAGTTAAAGCAAGTCAAAGTTTGAGTTTGACTTGTCTAAGTAGCAAGAAGAAGATGACATGGCAAAGCTTCAGCGAATGAGGGCGTGCCACATGGCAAGTCCACTGGGCCTTGCATATCGCTTATTGGCGAAAAGGAGGAGCGCTTAAGGAAGAATCGACCCCTGGCATTCCCGGTTGCGATTGCGATATCGCATATTGCAGGCTAGAGGAAGAACAAAAAAGTAAATCAGCCCCGACATGAATTTGTTGCAATGCGATATCATAGATTGGAGGAGGTTCTGAATCGACCTCGGCAGGACTTTGTTGCGATATCGCATATCACGATTGTAGATCGGTAGAGGTTTTGGATCGTCCCCGGCAGGACTTCATTGCGATGCGATACATATCGCATATCACAATCGCATAAAAGGGTTTGTGTTTCTGAAGCGGTCCAGCTGTAATCGCCGATTGCGATTTGTTACAGGAACAATTGGATGCGATATGTTATATGTCGTATTTAATAAGTCCGGTGGGTCCGTGTATCACATAGTGCTGTTGTTTGGGCTTGGTCTGTTTGCCGATATGAAAAATGTCGGTTCTCTTTTAAAGCCGCCAGGTTCGGAGAAACACCAATTCTTTGTATTGTCCTCCATTTTGAGGTTTCAAACGAATGGTCTGTTTTGACTGTTCGATAGAGTTTTCCCTATTTGAAATGGTTTGTTTCCATGCCTTATTCGAGCTCGAGAACCTCTATTGGAAAACGCCCTTTTGCTTAACTTGGCCTATGGTTAGAACTACCTAGGTTTTGAGGGATTTTGCCACCAGCGTATTTAAAGGACCATTTGAGTTAGAGGAAAGGGGAGAGCAAGAGAGTAGCGCAAGTTTGCAGAGCAGAGCAGTGGCACTTGCTTCTGGCAGGTGGCCGGGACCTTATTTCAGAGATCAGAAGGTTTTGAGAAGGTTGCAGAATGTCCGATTATCCGAATTGGGTGTTCGGATAGGTGTTTTTGCACTATTTTTCGCCAAAAAGTCAGTGGTGTTGTTTGTTTCTAGAGTTGGGCTCTCCATTTGCCAGCTATCTTCCAAATTGGACGTATAAGGATGTTTATGTAGAAATCTGCTTTACTTCTCTCTTTTCATGCCACTTAATAAAAGAAGGCCTCCCCAATATTGAGCAGGGCTCAAAGATGTAGTCCAAATTGGATAAACTCCGTAATCAAATCCCTGTGTCATGATCTTTTGTGATGATGTCTCTTTGTCTTCATTTTTCATGCTTATGTTTTTATGGTTTTTAAGCGCTATAACTCATGTCAACTCCGATGCATCTATAAGGAAAAAAATCCTGGATCAACTCTAGCCTTGAAAATTGGTGGAGAGGCTAAGGAACACGAGTTCTAAAGAACTGAGAAATCGTTTCGTGAAATTCCACACTTATTGTATTTTATTAAAATAATTAATATTTTTAATGGAGTTCCTAAGTCTAAACTTAGGGAAATTAAAATATTAATGTCTATTTAATCAAAATATGGGTGAGAATGACCTAGAAGGCGGATAAAGTCATGTTTTTGTTGAAATTTCGAAGTCTGACACATTAGAAATCCCTACTGCATTATTTGGTTTAATTTCTCCTACTTGTTTATTCCATTAACAAGTTATTTATAAATATAAATATTGAAATAAACACAAATGCAGCCTTAACTCATATATAGATCAGAAACTGAAATAACTGAGACAAACACACAAGGGGCACCGTTATTTTTGGACAATCGTCCCCAGAAAAACTCAATGCGGGAAAACCGGTGCAACAGATATGAGGGTTTTATTGTTATGCAGTTTCTGAATACATCTAGGGTGCCAGAAATGGCTCACCCAACAGAGGATGCCCTCGGTAGTAGTACCTCTCCTCGGAGGCAGATATTTCGACTGATCAATCACTGGATGACCAATCCCACACTGTAATATCCCTAACTCGGAATATTCCTCAAACCCCAACAAAAACTCCAACCAAATACGTGCAAATGATATAATAACCCAAAATTGACAAAATAATAGTGCTACAACATATAATAATGTAAACAAGAAATATAAGCAGATATTCAAGAAATGCAGCGACAAATGCTAAGCCATTTTATTACACTGAGCAATAAAATGAGTACAAGAGGTGATCAGACATATGGCGCCTCGACTTGCACAAGGCAAGTGAAGAAAAGCTCTCAGAATAACAAGGAATGGCCTCTCTGTGTGGATGCTGCTGGAGAACCGCTGCTGCTGCTAGAAAACAATTAATTATTTGGGGCTACTCCCCTCCTCGGAAAATGCTGAAACTCTGGAATCGGGCTTTACTCAAGAAACCCAGAAAAACCCAGAAAGCTGTCTTGGAATAGCCGACCCCCGAAAATCACCCCCTTGGGGATCTGCGCAGTCCCTCAATGCTCTGCGCTGCCACTGAAGAAATCCCTCCAGATCTCTACCTGAAACTCTGCCAAAAATCCTCCAAGATGCAAGGGCTGGTCCCCCGCTCAGTCACCCATCATAAATCCTCCTGCAAAAACCCCAATCCACACTACTGCCAGAAAGAACTGCATCCCTCTCCCAGTGTTGCACAGTCATCCAAAACGCTGCTGGAATGCTGATAAAACTACTGCTGAAATGCCAAAGGAAATACCTTGCCCGAGCAAGCACTCGAAGTCCCCAGGGGCTAAGGGTAAGATCTCCAAACGGAGACACTCAATGCACTAAACAATGTTGCAGACTAGCTAAACAGCCAATGTGCTCAGAAGTCGAAACGAATAGCTCAAAATGCACATAACTGAATGATCAAAATGAGGGGCTCCTCTCTCTTTTATAACCTTTGCCTCTCTCAATCCCAAGGCTCACCTCTTCCTGCGTGGTTCCCCTCTTGCCACGTGTTCCTTCCCTCCTGCGCAGTCTCTCCATGTGTTTGTGTGGGCTCCATTTTTGTGTCCCCCTTTGGCCCCCTTGGCTCCCTTTTAAGTCACAACGTTGTGCTACTAGGAAGTGACTTTTTATT
Organism: Pinus taeda; assembly: GCA_000404065.3. Taxonomy (NCBI): domain Eukaryota; kingdom Viridiplantae; phylum Streptophyta; class Pinopsida; order Pinales; family Pinaceae; genus Pinus; species Pinus taeda. Next base: position 148,114 of record APFE030502023.1, read on the forward strand.
CTAAAAGTGAGTTATGTCCCTCGTCCTCACTTTTTTATTTACAAATAACTATAGAAGGCAAAAACTGAACAAAATCGAATATTCCAATTAGCCAT
>APFE030502034.1:0-12629 GCA_000404065.3 Pinus taeda
GGCCAGGACTCAGACCACTGCCCATAACTCCATGAAACCTCCAGGAATGAAAAGTATCATCGTGACAATGATACAAATGCAAATACTTGAACAAATACTTGACTGGACCCCGACTAGAATAACAATAGATCTAAGCATAGAGGTCTCATACTTATCTGAGAATCCCTAAGAAGCATTGATGTATTATCACATCAGCTGCATTATTATCTATTAGGTCATATATTCATTGTTCGTTCATTTATAAATCCAAACATGATGAGAACGATACATCATCATTGTCATAAAACATACTCATAACCAGCATATAAACAACATAAGTAATAAGGATACATTAGCCATAAATCCCACATATGAACCAATGTTTTTTCAGTATAAAATACCAAGGAAAGGAACTCTCATTAATGAATGGAAAATCCAATCGGGTATGGGACTTCCACGAACCACCCGACCATAGATTGGCTAAACCAAATATTTCTTTTAGCCAACCACCCACATACCATATTCCAAGAATGAATGTGGGACTCATAACCAAAACTCAACGAGGGATTCCCAAGGCTACACCACCTCACACTCATCAATAGAACCATGATTTAACACAATCCTCATCGGATCACTAGGCCAAAACAAGCATGGATGCCATCGGATTTCTCCACCTACACCATGAGGAATTTTCCTATCTCCTAGTCTCTAAGCTTTACCGTATATCCTTCCATTCACTGGTCGAGGATTCCTAGGCCTAATCGAGACACTACTCTCTGGGATTTACCGTAATCCACACTAGATCACTAGATCTTGACCCAGACTCCAGCCTCTAGGATTTATCGTATATGAACAATATCATATATATTATGACATGTGTTTAATCAATATTTACAGTGACAAGATATGGTTTCTGAGATGAACAATATGTAGTTTGGGATTCTCATGTATGGGTATATAGTGATATAAGTTTGTCTGGTTGTTTGAATAGGTTATTTCAATATTTTGTGATCCAGTTGGTTCAATGACTTGATATAGTGTCGATTTCAGTATTTCTATATGATATTTGGAATGGATCCAGTCTAAAATAGTTTGAAAAGTGATCCACAAAGAACAAAGGATAAGGGGGTTGTAGCTCCCTTCTAGCAGAAGTTGGAGAACGAGAGAAGGTTGTAGTCTTCTGGAGGTGGGTACCTTCGTATTGGTATGAGTCTGCGCTAGTACAATATTGTAATAAATTTATATTTATAATAAAAGAAGAAGACATAGATGACGACAACAATGGGTTTTTCCCACATTGGGTTTCCACCTAAAAAACTCGGTGTTCATGAGTGTTGATGTGTTGCTTATGTGTGATGGTTTATTTTGTTCTTACTATACATTGTTACTATTTAATTAATGTCTAATGAAGTACTGATACACTGGTTCAACTTAAATAGTTGATGAATTAACTGAAAACTTAGTTAACTGGATATACGCTACTTGTCTTCATTATAGTTGCGTACATACGCAGGTTTACTTCTTAATAGTAGTGGACATAAATTTGAATGTGAAAAGAAAAGGTTAAGTAGTTTAAAAATATTGATTCAGCCCCCCAGTATTTTTCCTAACAATTGGTATCAGAGTGGGTCCTTCAAATAAGATTGATCAGTTAAAGGAAGATTCATCAAGATGAGGAACCAAGAGGGAGCAACATCTATCAGGCCACCATTGTTTAATGGATCCAATCTAGTTTTCTAGAAATTAAGAACAAGATCTTATGTACAGTCACTTGGAGCGGATTTTTGGGGAATCGTTGAAGGATGCTATCAATATCCATCCTCCATTCCCACAGATGAAGCAAAAAAGAGAAAATATGAGACCAATGCAAATGTTGTTAATTCTCTATTAGGAAGCTTGGCATAATTCGAATTTGTCAAAGGCATGCAGCAGAATACCGCAAAGGTTATATGGGACAAGATCATCTGAAGTTATGAAGGCAACACCAAGGTAAAAAGTGCCAAACTTCAACTCTTAGAACAATATGAAACTCTTAGAATGCATAATGATGAAAGTATTGCAAGTTTCTTTCTTAGGTTAGATGAGATCCTTAGTTCAATGAGGAATCTTGGTGATGAAATAAAATAATCATCACTGGTTGAGAAAATCTTAAGATCTCTAACCCCAAAATTCGATTCGAAAGTCTCTGCCATTGAAGAAATGCAGGATTTGGAGAACCTTACTATTGAACAACTTCATGGGATTTTAGTAGCCTATGAAATGAGAAAAGGGGGTTCCTCAGATATCAGAGAAGTTGCATTCAAAGCTATTTCTAAAGGAAAGGAAAAGGAGGAGGTCAAGGAATCAAGGTATGTATCAGATGAAGAAGAGGCAAACTTTCATAAAGAAACTCCAAGTAGGCATTGGCAGATTTAGAGGTAAGCTTCCTTTCAAATGTTTTCTTGTGGAAGAGTTGGTCACTATGATGCTAAATGCCCTTATAAAGAAAACCATGAGAAAGGGAAGAATCCAATAAAAGTAAATTTTAGAGGAAGGTTCGAAAACAAGAGAAGATTCTACACACACGAAGATAGTGATGGTCTTTCAAATGGTGCAGAAGGTGAGTCTGATCAAGAATATCAATCACTTATGGAATTTGAAGATAAATTTATTGATGAGTATGATGTTGTTTTTATGGATTCCATAGAAGAAAAGGTTAATCTCATAGAAGAAATAACTCAGCTTAAAATTCGTTTATATGAAGCTAAATTAGTAGAGGAAGATTTGAAGAAACAAATCCTAGAAAAAGAGAGGCATAACGAAAAGTTAGAACTAGAAGTTGTAAGTCTAAGGAAGGAAATTGAGAAAGAAAAAAGTATAAAACTTAGATTCGCTAAAGGGTCTAAGACATTAGAAGAAATAATCAAAGTCCCATGCTCTCCTCTTATAAAAACAGGTCTTGGATACAATGGAGAATCATCAAAGATTGTAAAATCTTCTAAAACGGGTACAAGAAGCTATCTCAATGCAATAAAAGGAAGTAATGAACAAAATTCTAGCTCTCAAGAAAGGAATAAGGGATCAAATGTTTCTTAGGTGAATCACCCTTATCAAAATCAAAGGGAAAGATACACAAGAAGGTACTACACTTCCAAGAACTTTTCCTTTAATGGTCAATGCTTCACTTGTCATAATTTTGGTCATAAGGTTGCTTAGTGTGTTTCTTATAAAACTATCACGACTAGAGATGAAAGAAAACAAAAGAATGAGGTAGGGTTAAATAAATCATCTTACAATACCTTCTCACCTCTTTAATATGAATCTAAATATTCCTTTTGCAATAAGTTTAGGCATAGAGAAACTGAATGCAGAAGAAAAATACGATAAACTCTTCAGAATGAACAAAAAGCAACAACATCTAAGGGATGGAAAAACAAAACCATAGAATCTTAGAATTGTGGTTTAGCTTTATATGTAGGAGATCAAGAAAATCTTTGGTACATTGACAATGGATGTTCAAAACATATGATAGCTGATAAAAATAAGTTTATACCCTTTAATGAAATAAAGAAATAAAATAATGTAACATTTGGAAATAATTCACCTGTTGCTATTAAAGGATAAGAAATTTTTTGCTGAAATAAGGGTTAAAGCTGGAAATGTTTTGTTTGTTGATGGATTAAAACATAACTTGTTGAGTGTTAGTCATGTGTGGGATCAAGGGAATGAGGTGGTTTTCAGATCAAAGAATTGTGTGGTATGAAATCTCGATATAGGTAATATCATAATAAAGGGAATGAGAACTTTAGGTAATGTCTATTTATTGGAAGGTGGTTTAGAACACTGTTACTTGATCAAGTTAGAAGAAATTTGGCTATGGCACAAAATATTGGGACATCTAAGCTTTAATCAATTACTTAAGTCAAGCAGAATGGGAGAAGTTCGCGACTTGCCTAACACATATCTACCAGAAAATACCATAGGAAAATCATGTCAATTTGGTAATGAAACCAGGGTGCATTTTAATGGCAAAGAAGGTACTTCAAGTAATCCACTTGAATTTATTCATATTGATTTTTGTGGTCCTATGAGAAAGAAGTCTCCTCGAGGGAAACAATCTTCATATTATTCATTGATGATTTTACTAGTATGTGTTGGATTGGCTTATTAAAACATAAAGATGAAACATTTGATAATTTTAAAGTCTTCAAAGCTCTAGTAGAGAACAAATTATATTTGAAAGATAAATGTCTTAGATATGATAGAGGAGGAGTATTTAGATCAGATGAGTTTTTCAACTTTTGTGAACAACATGGCATCAAGAGGCAGTTTTCCATAGCTAAAACTCCTCAACAAAACTAAGTGGAAGAAATAATGAACAGAACAATCCAACAAATGGAACATGCCATGCTTGGTGAGTCCAGAACAGTTCATACCTTCAGGGGGGAAGCATCACATACAATAGTAAATATTTTGTACAAAGCTCATATTCGGGTAAATAGTGACAAAAATCCTCATGAACTATGGTTTGTTAAGCCTCCAATTGTCAAACATTTTTAGTGTCTTTGGAAGAAAATGTTACATAAAGACTAATGACGATAAACTTGGATTTGAAGCTATAGCCGATGAAAGAATTCTCCTTGGATACTCCTTTGGAAGCAAAGGATATAAATTCTACAATAAAAGAATTCAAAATATTGTTGAATGCATTGACCTTGTTATTGATGAAGCATCCACAGGTACCAAAATGGAAGCACCAACAGATGATGAAAATACTCCTACAACAAGCCAGAAGGATGTAGGAGAGGGAATCAATGAAGCATCAGAAGAAGGAATTGACAACGCAGAAGCATAAGAAAAGACCATATCAAGGTATGTTCAGAAAAATCATCCAGAATCTCAAATTCTAGGTGATAAGGAAGTTGGAGTACAAATTAGAAGAACTCTTGTTGGAAATTTTAGTTATCTAGCCTTGCTGCCCACAATTGAACCACAAAATGTAAACCAAGCTAGCAAAGATGAATGTTGGGTTAAGGCTATGGATTAATAACTTGACCAAATAAAAAAGAACCATACATGAGGATTAGTACCAATACCTCATGATAAAAATGTTATTTGGACAAAATGAATATTCAAAAACAAACTAAATGAAAATGAAGAGGTAATTAGAAACAAAGCAAGGCTTGTATGCAAAGGCTATGCACAATGAGAAGAAATAGACTTTAAAGAAACATTTGCACCTATAGCCAAACTTGAAGCCATAAGAATGTTCCTTGCATTTTTAATCATTCATAACTTTAAAGTATATCAAATGGATGTTAAATCTACATTTTTGAATGGAGACCTAGAGGAAGAAGTTTATATTGAACAACCTGAAGGGTTCATTCTAGGAAATGATAAAAATCTTGTTTGCAAACTCAAGAAGGCATTATATGGGCTAAAACAAGCTCCTCGTGCATGATATTATTGCCTTGACAAATATCTTCAACAACAAGGTTTCACTAAGGGATCTGCAAATAGAAATCTATATATAAAGATGGATGATGGTAAACTTTTGATAGTTGTTGTTTATGTAGATGACATCATATTTGGAAGCAATGAAGATTCTACGAGTCAAAGTTTTTGCTCAGTCATGCAACAAGAATTTGAAATGTCATTACTTGGTGAACCAACATACTTTTTTGGTCTTCAAGTTCAAAAAACAAAGAAGGTATCTTTCTCACACAAACTAAGTACCTAAAGTAGATTTTAAAGAAATATGGAATGGAACACTGCAAGCATGTATGCACACCAATAGTAACAAGATGTAACCACATTTCACATGATGATTCTCCCACAGTAAATCAACTATAATACATATATATGATCAAGAGCCTTCTCTACCTTAAAGGAACAAGACCAGACATCATGCATGCAGTTGGGATTGTTGGACGATTTCAAGAAAATCCTAAAGAAACTCATCTCCATGCGGTCAATACAATATTCAAGTACTTATAAGGAACTCAAGATTATGGTATATGGTATCCCAAAGATGCATATTTTTCTCTCCATGCTTACACAGAAGCAGATTGGGCTGGTAATATTGATGATCGAAAGAGTACTAGTGGAGGGTCATTCTATCAAAACATATACAAAAAAATTCGCTCAACCAACGAATATGGAAGGATACATAGCCTGCATCTGGTCCACCATCTCCCATGTAGCTTCATCGGACCCAAAGTGCTTCCATTGCACTTTAACCTACTCGATTTCTCAGTTCTGGAGCATGAGCATTTTTCTCTGCAATATACACTAAGGTTCCGGCTACAATTCTCCATGTGGCTCCACCTGCAATACAGACCAGTCAATCACATGATCAACATATTTAACATATTTCTTAATAAATGGCACACGGAAAACATCATGGACTTTCATTGTTGGAGGCAGTGCAAGTTGATAGGCTATTGGTCCAGTCCTTTAAAAAATATTGAAAGGTCCACAAAACTGAGGTGCAAGTTTGGCACATGACCTAATACACAAGGAACTCTTTTTAGGCTTGATATGCAAGTACCCCTATTCCCCAACCTAAAACTCCTTAAACAACCTATTTTGATCTGCTTAAATTTTCTGTCTATCTTGTGCTTTCTTCATATTCTTCTTTATTACCTGCATTTATTGTTCCATTTCTGCCAACATGTCTGGTCCAATCAACATCCTGTTAACTGGATCACTCCAACTTATGGGAATAATACAACTCCGCTCATACAATGCCTCAAACAGGCTCATCCTTAGATATTCCTAATACTCAATGTTGTAAGTGAACTCAACTAATGGAAGATACTCTTCCCAGTTCCATTGTTGATGCATCACATACATCCTCAACATATCCTCCAATATCATGTTGACCCTCTCTGTTTGTCCATTTGTTTGCAGATGATAAGTTGTATTGAAGGAAAAATCTATCCCTAAAACTGCAAACAACTCCTTCCAAAACTTGGAAGTGAATTTAGAATCCTTGTCTAACACAATCTTCTTCGAAACACCATGCAATTTGACCACATATCTGATGAAGACCCGTGTTACATCACTAGCTAAATATTTAGACTTCACTGGAATGAAGTGCGCTACCTTTGTCAACCTGTCCACCACAACCATGATGGAATCATGTTATCTAAATATCCTTGAAAAACCTGTGATGAAAGCCATGGAAATGACCTCCCATTTCGACTCTGGAATCGCAATCGGACATAGTAGTCCACATGGATGCTTACATTCAAACTTTACCTACTGACAGTCCAAGAATCTAGCCACAAACTCTACCACATCCTTCTTTAGATTCGACCAATAATAAAACTTCTTCACTACTGTCAATGTGTATGGATATCACGGGTGACCTGAATACGACTTAGCTTGAAATTCCCTCAAGCTGAGCATCTTGAGTTCACTGTTGTCTGGCACATATATCATGTCCCTAAATATGATCAAGTCATCTACTATAAGACGATAGTCCACATCCTCATCACCAGTACCCTATTGTAACTTGTGCATAAGTTCCATGTACCTGTCATCCTACTAGCTTACCTATAATATCTAATCCTGTAAGTTCGTCCCATAAGAACTCATATTTTTTATATGATTCACCTATATCCACTTGCTAAGAGAATTTGTAACCATGTTCTCCTTACCCTTGATGTACCTGATCTCAAAATTGAACTCATTGATCGTGGCCAACCATCTAGCTTACCTGTCATTCATATTCGGCTAATCAAACAAGTATATCAACCCACTGTGATCACTCATCAATACAATCCTCCTTCCAAGAATCTAATGCATCTATATTTTCAATGCATCAATAATCGTTTCCAACTCAAGATCATGTGTTGGATAATTCTTCTCGTGTTCATTCAGTTTTCGTGATTCATAGCATACCACCTGTCCTTCCTACATAAGAACTCCATAAAGTACTATCTTGCAAGCATCTATGCATACCACAAACTCCTTGTACGGATCTGCAATCTTTAACATTGGAGAATTTGTCAACAACTCCTTTAACTGCTCAACAACTTGTTTCACATTCCTCTATCCATTCAAATTTCTTACCTTGCCTCTACAATGATGTAATAGGATATTCAATCCAAGAGAAGTTCCTGATGAACCTCCCATAGTAACCTGCTAGTCCCATAAATGATCTCACCTCTTCCACATTTCTAGGATTTTCGCACTCCATGATAGCCCTTATCTTCTCTAGATCGACTGGTATACCTTCCTTAGAGACTACATGCCCCAAGTAATGTACCTTTTTCTTACAGAAACTACGTTTTCTAAGCTTAGCATACAACTAATGCTCTCTCAACAATCTCAAAACTGTTGCTAAATGCTCGACATGTTCTTCCTCATTTTTAGAATATATCAAGATTTCATTAATGAACACAATAACAAACTTGTCTGGATAAGGATGCAACACACTCTTCATCAAGCACATGAAGGTATTTGGAGCATTAGTCAAACCAAATGGACTACAACAAACTCATGATGCCCGTACCGGGTCCAGAAAGTTGTCTTGTATATGTCCTCTTCTTTAATCTGTACCTGATGATATTGGATCTCAAATAAATCTTTGAGAACACTGCTGCTCCCTTCAATTGATCAAACAAGTCATCAATGCTCGACAACGAATATCTGTTCCTGATGGTCACCTAGTTCAACTTCTTGTAATCAATGCATAACTTGAGAGTACCATCCTTCTTCTTCACAAATAATACCAGTGAACCCCAAGGTGATACACTTGGCCTAATGTATCCCTTGTCAAGCATTTCCTTCAATTGTAACTTCAATTCTACTAACTATGGTGTGCTCATCTTGTAAGGTGCCTTTGATGCTAGTATTGCCCTTAGTACCAACTCAATAGAAAATTTTACTTCCCATTGAGGTGACAACTTTGAAATATCTTCTGGAAACACATCCTGAAACTGTTGCAAGATCGGGTACCTTCTCAATACCTCCACATCCTCAACATCCTTATGTTTGTCACTAGAAATATGCACTGAAAATAATACACACCCTTTTCTACGACTGCCCTGCCTGCATAGCTATAACCATTCTAACTGATGTTCCCTTCTTCTTACCCTGTAAGATTCTCTGTTCTCCATTATCATCCAAACACTCAATGGATTTGTCATAACAATCCACTTTAGTCCTATGAAGATATAGCCAGTCCATGCCCAATAACATATTATATGACCCTAACGATAATACATTCAAGTTTGTTGATGTAGGCATACCATTCAACTCGAATGCACAAGTTCTTACCTAGTAATATACTCTCTTATTTATACCTGTAGCCAACTGGATTAACGAGGATTATGCATGCACTTATTTATTCAAACCACACTTATCCACCAAGTTAGGACTAACATAACTATAATTAGATATAGGGTCAATCAAAATGGAAACAACTTGATCACAAATATTACCATCCATATCGATAAAAGTTTCTTAGTGCTCTGCTTGTTTGTTATCTAGCGTTGTATAGATACAAGGAATGATCTTCCCAACATCCCCAACAATCTACACCTCTTGTGTACTATAGATATGAGGCCTACCACCCTGATTCCGCGGACAATCTCTCTTAAAAATTTCGCTACCACACATCCAACACTCCAATCGTCCTGTACCATCACCTTTATTCTGTTGCTGTGACCCATGTCCCTATCTAGCTACGTTGAACTTCTTGTATGCTGGAACATTCTCTTTCTCTTCTGCATTTTGAGGCCTTGTTCTTTTCGGTTGCCATTTACCTTTATCTTTCCCTTTCCATCCTTGTTTAGATTCATTTTTATGCTTTGACTACTCATAACAATGCTTCTATTTCCTAATAACTTCCTCAAGTGACCAAGGTTCATCATACCCAATCTAATCTCTAAAAGCTAATGGAAATCCATTATCAAATCTCTAAACTTTAGCCTTCTCATCCTTAAGATATGGTACATACCTCAATAGCTCCGATAACTTAGTCATATACTCCTCAGCTGTCATCAACCCCATCTTTAGGTCATAAAATTATTTTTCCTTACTGCCGTGATACCTTTCTGACAAGTACTTCTTCTTGAAAAGTATTTCAAATCCATTCCAACTCAACTCCTCCATCTTGATGTCTCTAACCCGCTTTACATCTTCCCACTAGATGTCTACTTTCCCTTTGAAGTTGAAGATAACTATTCTAGCCTTCATATTCTCTGTGTACTCATGAAACTCAAATAATTTCTTCATCCCAAGTAACCAAGCCTCTACATCCTCCGACTTCTTTGAATATCCATCAAAATTAGGTGGCTTAGATTTCTTAAACTCATCTAGAAAATATTCCCTATCACTACTCCTGTAAGGATGATAACGATGAAAATCATAGTGTCTGTCAGAATGAGAACTATAATAGTACCTGTGTCCATCACCTCTCCTATACAGAGTGTCCAAGAACCTTCCATCTCTAACCATGTCATCCCTATCCGACTTGTGCCCACCATGATATCTACTTCCATATGCCTCATTAGTTTTGTCCTCCTGTCCATGGCTGATTTGAAGGATTACTGCATCGACTTCTGCTTGCTTCTCTTGTGCCTGCATGCTTTTGTCATTATCTACTTTGCAGCTTCTTAATTTTTCCTTCAAGCTTCTCAATGTGTCTACTAATTCAGAAGAGTGCCTAAGACCATGCTGCTAGATTGATCCATAGTAAGAGTCTCGTGAATTGTAGTCTACCATCTTGCTAGTCATCTTGATCCCTTTCCTGCCAAACATACCATGTGAGCTAAACCAAAATATAAACATAATCAACATACCTTAGTGTAGCTCGGGGAGGATATCTCACTTGCAAGATCAACTAGATTAGAAAAGTACATGTATAAACATAATCATAACAACATATAGATATCACCTTAACCAGAGTCTAGTCCTTAATGCATGACCCTATCAACCACACATCATGACCTCATACATGAAAACTACAACCATGTCAATGTATGCATAATAAACATACGTACAACTTGCATGCACACATGATACATACAAACAACGACATGCATAACCAATGTATAACTGACCTATACTCATGATAAAGACATCCAACAACACACCATCAACTTCCACGTGGCAACACAAAGACAACCATGACCAACACAACGCATACACAACAAGTGCATACACCACGAGTATAAGGAAGACATATGAAACCGACATGAATGCATGACCAACACATCACCCATCCAGTCCAAAGGGGTGAACCATGCACTGACACCACTCTGTAACACCCTCCTCCCACAATTACCCAAGTTAACTAGTCTGATGGAGTAAACACGTGACGAGAGCCTACTACAATCTAATTCAATTCCCCATGTATAGTTAAGTGGAACCAACAAAACACAACCAATCTGACCTTCTGCACATGTCAGAGAACCTATAGGAGCCAACCAACCCTTCTAGGTGATCAATCCCTGAGACAACTTGACACTTCACTGCCTTAGGGCCTCAGTTTCTCCTATGACATGGGCATGCATGTGACTGGGGACCTCATGTTGCTATCACAACATGGGCATGCAAGTGACTGGGGTCTTTTTCACCTAGTTATGAGCTTGCGATCCCGAATTCTAAGCCACTTTTTCGGGGCCACGATTCAGGCCACTGCCCAGAACTCCACGAAACCTTTAGGAATGAAAAGTAACATCGAGACAATGATAAAAATGCAAATACTTGACTGTACCTCTACTAGCCATGATGGGAATTTCATCAAACTATCACGAATATGAAATCTACAGGTCATAACAACATATTTGAGCTTAGGGGTCTCATACTTATCTGAGAATCACTAAGAAGCATTGTTGCCTTATCACAATAGTTGTATCATCCTCTATTAGGTCATATATTTGTTGGAATTATGACTAATTTGTTGTCCTTGATGGAAACCTACTTGATAAAGTTGTCAACATGATGGTAGCAGAATGAGTATACAGGCCAGTACATATGTGACAAAGAGATTGGACAAAGGAATAATAGTTTAGAGATAGAGGAAGGATAAAGGTGATGCTTTAAGAAGTATACATTGGTCGTATGAACAAAGGCCATGTATATACGCGGGTATGGTGAAGAAAGTCGTGTACAGTTTCTGCACCATAGTATTCTCAATGTCAGGGGTCTTTACCATGGTATTGATCCATAGTAATGAGCGTGACAACGAATATTTTATCTCGTTAGAGAATACCATCAACATAACTACAGAATTGGCCTAAGGTGTTGGCTATGTCTTAAGGTATTGGCTAGGGCCTAAGCTATATAAGGAGATGGAGATCAATGTGTTATGTGTGCATGTATTGGGTTATTGATGATTGACTTGATCTAAAATAGGTGTGCACCAAGGAGTATGATAATGAATAAGATCTATTAGATCTAAAATGACTATATATTGAATATTCTGCTTATGGTTTCATAAATCTGTGATGATGATTTTATGATGTGTATCTATTATGGTGAATGCCGAGATTTGGGTTGACAGGTGTTTTGGTGTGCAATGAAGGTTTGACTCAGCAATTACAGATATATACGTAGGTTTTCTTCAGAAGTTCGCGTACATACACGAATCTTCTTTTGGGTAGTCATGTATATATTATGTAGTATGGACAAATATGTACGCGAGTGCCAAGGAT
>APFE030502039.1:0-12502 GCA_000404065.3 Pinus taeda
TGTTGCAATATTAATTCCAACTGCCGTGCAGGGAACAACGACGGCAGCCTGTCAACTTCCGAATCCGCCATCACGTAGCAGGAGAACAGCCCCCGAAACCACCATTGCAATGCCACAAACCGCGCGCGGGAAACCACAGCTGCAAACGAGAAAACTGGCCGCCTGAAACCTATCGCACCAGTTTTCTGGCGAAGGAATATCCCAGTGATCGACTCCGATAAAACCTAGAGCAGATGCGTGGAGGTGGGGTGACATCACCCTCTAACATTTATCGGACAATAAATGTCGGTCAACAAGCCCCATCCGATATGCGTCCGATTTTGTTCTTCTTTCTCCGCCGTCCGATCGCGAGGAAGGTGCATACGGGGTCTGGTAAAATTAAATGTTGCGTGGAGTAATGTTATTGCCCATACCTTATGGAGTAATGTTATTTCCCATACCTTATGTTAAAGCACTGACATTTTGTTGGTAATGTTTTTTACGGCCGCATTATATCTATTTTATACGGAGGTATGGGGTATGTAATTTATTATTAATTGCATAGGAATCGTATGTATTATATGAGTGTTGACTTCCAGTTAGTGCAGCACACGGGGAGGAAAGAAACAGGGGTTCGCAGCAGCCAATAAAAACCAAGGGGAAATGTGAATGTTTTTTGTGTGTGGGTTAAAAATGTAATGTGAGGAGTATTGGTTCGCAGCAGCGAATGTAAACCAGGAGAAAAAGAACAGAGTTGGTTTTGCAGCAGCAAACGAAGATCAAAGGAAAAACGCAGCAGCGTAAATTTGTTTTTTTTGTCGAGTTGGCTATGGGCCCACGTGTGTTACTTTTTGCGTCCTCTTTTTGGTTCCTCTAGGGGCTATTTTCTCTGGTTTAGCGGTTCTTTGTACATCGGGATTTCCTCAGTATTCCGACATGTTTTTGTTTTGTTGGTATGCCACAAAACATGTAACTATTGTTTGTTTTTCTCGATTGAAAAAGACATATGATGGAATAGGGAACATTCCTTGGGCTAGGGAATATATCGCATCATTTCTCGATTAGGCAAGGTAAAGACGGCAAGAGCTAACTAGTATACTATTGGGTAATAAATGCTCGGTTACATGTGTTTTTGATAGCTATTTAAACACGTGTGCGGGGTGATAGATAAATAAAAAATAATCAGAAGCGCCAGGTAATAGATAAATCAAAAATAATAACGCTGCGTGTTAAACAGTGATAGAAATAGCCAAATATTTAATGCTTAATGGCAAGCTCGATTAACTCTTGCCAGAGTCGTGCCCCGGATGACCATTCCTGCCGACCTTCTAGAAATCACTGCACCGTCACTGCAACATTGTACTACCTGGTATGTGAAACTAAGCATAGACCACCACCTCAGGATTATACCACCTCCTCCACTAAAAAAAACTCTCACTTTAATTCCACTTATAATCTTATAAATAGCTCTCACTCTAATTCCATTTATAATCTTATAAATAGGTGTTACATTCAGCAACTATCCTTCATACACTGTATTTCTCTTGCCTCAAATTGTCTAACACCGTTGGGCTATTTCTTCAGGCTTTGGCTGAGTATCGAAAATTTGATCCTTCATGGCATCTATGCACTTCAAAGTCACAAGAAAGCCGGCCGTCCTCGTCGCTCCTTCACTTCCTACTCCAAAAGAGTTTCTGTACCTCTCCAATATCGATGATCAACCGACCCTGAGATTTCATTGCCCCGTTGTTCAGTTCTATCGGTTCGACCCATCAAAGAAGGGCGAGGATCCGGCCCGAGATATCAGAGAAGGGCTGGCCAACGTTTTAGTGATCTACTATCCTTTTGCTGGAAGAGTCAGAGAGGCTCCCGCCGGAAAGCTTGTGTTGGAGAGCACTGGAGAAGGCGTGCTGTTTGTGGAAGCCGATGCGGACGTGGCTCTGGAAGAGTTAGGAGACCTCTTACCGTCCTTTCCCTGCTGGAAAGATCCGCTCTACGACGTGCCGGACACACTGACTATTACCAATTCTCCTCTCCTCCTAATTCAGGTTCGTTCAATCTGCATATTGTGACTCAATTTTTTTTTATTTTTATTTTTAATTATGTTTTCGCTTTGTTATGGCGCATGGAATATTTTTTCTTTCAGGTAACACGTCTGAAATGCGGAGGGTTCATATTCGCCATGACTTTTAATCACACCATAACAGACGGAATTGGCCTCGTTCAGTTCATGAAGGCTCTAGCCGAAATGGTGAAGGGGGCTACGAGGCCTTCGGTTCTCCCTGTTTGGAAAAGAGAAAACCTCCGACCCCGGGCAAATCCCGTTGTCAAACTCCCTCTCTACGAATACGATCAAATAGAAGATAGAGATGGGAAGATGGTGCCACCTAACGAGTTGATCCATAATTCATTCTTCTTCAGACACAAGGTGATCGAGTCGCTCAAACGGCATGCAGTAGGGCAATGCAAGTACTCAACGTTTGAAGTTCTATCGGCGTTTTTGTGGCGTTTGAGAACGAAGGCTCTCCAACTGCACATGGAGCAGGAAGTTAGTTTCATATTCCCGGTGAATGTCCACACGAAATTGCACACGCCTCTTCCTGGAGGGTTCTACGGGAATGTGATATGTCTTGGATACGCGAGGACGACTGCAGAAGAGCTGACAAACAAGCCGTTGTCTTTCGCTGTGAAATTGATAAACGAAGCGAAAACGGATGTAGACGACGAGTACGTCCGATCGGTGATAGATTTGATGGAACTGAAGGGGCGCCCTCACTGCATAGTGGTGGGCTTCTTTTTTGTTTCAGACGTTACCAAAATCGGCTTCAGAAATGTGGATTTCAGGTGGGGAAGAGCAGCCTACGGAAGTCTTGCAAGAAGCGGTGTAGGAGCAGTGCCAGGTCTAGTCAGCTTCTTAATCTCCTATCGCAATAAAAGTGGCGTGGAGGGAATAGTGGTTCCCATTTGCTTGCCCTCTGCTGCCATGCGAAGATTTGAAGCAGAAATCAGTAATGCTATCGGAAACACTCCTCCTTTTGCGCGCTCTTATATCTGAAAAGTTATGGGGTGTTATACAAAATCTCACGTCAGGTTGGCTTTAGATGGGTTTGGATTTGAATTGTTTGGGTAAGACTTCGTTATCTTGTGTAATTATGTTGCTACTTAGAATAGGTATGTTGTTGCTAATTAGGAATAGGCATGTTGTATCTGCACTTGGGCATTTAGCCCTGTGGTCGGGATGGTCATTGTTTGTGACAGTGGTCATTTTATGATCTGCCCGTGATTATGACACTTTCTAAAATTATTGTCAAGTTACCAATGACGGCTAAAAACAGTGAAAACGTGCATACGGGCGTCAATTCTAAAGCCTGATGACGATGGAATAGGGAGACATTCCTTGTGCTTGATAATAAATAAATATGAAGACGTAAGAGGGGCACATTCCTTGTGATTGGCTCGAGACTATGGGAGAGTCAAGTGTGACCAGCGAGTTTCACATGTGTCTTCACAACCTCATGTGTCTTCACAACTTGGAAGTGAAGCCCACACAATATTCCCCTCCCTTGCATATCTGGACACCTGGTAAGGCAGCTTTGAGTAGTAGCAAAGAAAATAGAAAAATTATAAATTTATTACAATTAATTAATTTTGTTAAAAAATTATAATGAAAAATAATAAGGGTGATTTATCGTTATTTATTAAAATTTAAAATTATAAAAGAATTTTATTTGAAGGTTAATTTGAAAGTTGATATAATTTACATGATAAACTTGTTTACATAATATTCAAGGATTATGTTTTCAATATTACAGATCAAAAATAAATTAGGTCTTCAATATTACAAATTAAAAATAAATTATATTGTTTTTTTGTTTGTTTGATCTATGAGGATTATATTTTTAAAAGTTTTTTAATCTAAAGGGGTGTATATAAGTCCAAAAACAAAGCTAAAATACAAAAGTGTATACCTAATGATTGAATGTGCTCTTTGAAATCACTGTTTAAGGAAGACCATAAACTAAGTGATGTAGCAGAAAACAAAGTCTTTTATTGATGGTAGTTCAAGGTTGACCACCAACTTTGGAACTAGACTCGAAGCTACTCTTCGAACAACTCCAAATATGGATACAAGTTGAAGTCTTCTATGAAATGCAAGTGGCCCCTCATGATGCTTTAAAGATGACCACAAACTAATGAAATGGGTAACAAAAGTTGAAGTATTCTACTAGTGGTGCTTTAAGGTTGACCACAAACGAAATTATGCTCATTGAACACGAGTTTGTCTCTAGCTACAAGTTTGACTCTAGCATTGGCTGACTTCATCTCTAGGCTCTAGTTGTAGTCTTTCGTGCAAGTTTTGGCTCAGGAACACTTTGTTAGCACATAAATCCGGTTTAGGCTGAAGGAAGGCAAAATTCAGGGTAACCACAAACCACGCTCAATCTGGTAGCTAGCCCTACCAAAACAGGAGAGGGCTCTCTCCGAGTCACGCTCAATGAATAGATAAACGTAACGGTCTAAGATGAATTACAGTGACATATTGATCTTAGGCTAGTAAGTGAATATGCATACAAGAAGCGATTTTTATGAATCACTGTGTTTCTGGGATGGTATGGGACCAATGGACAGCGATGAGTAGAGAATGAAATACAAAGGCACAGATTACTTCGTGAGGCAAGACAGGCGGAAAGCCTAGCAATTTAATTGGAAATAGCGTAGAGTGGAGAGATTGCTTAGGAGGGTGAAAAGGGCTTACGTACATGAATCCTTTTCAACAGAGGAAAGAACACTGAACATGAAATTTTCCCACAGGCAGAGCAATAAAATTTAATTCTACCTTATCTAACTTAGAAAATTTCACTGGAAATGAATATGAAATGAACTATGAAACATAGCGAAATACATATGAAACATAAGAGACACATTTTCTACGCTCACAACCACATGAATCTCATGAAACAGAGCCGCTGCCTTTCATTAATCCTCTGTCAAAATATACAATGGAGAAACATACTTTCTTTCCCACAGTCTTCCAGAAGTTACAAGCCAACAAAACATTTGCGAATAGTTTGCATACAATATATAAAATGTGCCATGAAGAGATAGAACGCCCAAGGGTTGGGGAGTTATTTGAATCATTACAAAATGGAGGTGGAAAGCCAACCATTAGCTACAGGTGCAACGTTACAAACATGACAAATGGCTTGGGTGACTATTTTCCTTCCTTTGCCACTTAGATAAAAGCCAATCTGGAGTGAAAATACTTTAAATTCTGCCTTAGGTGCCGAAAATGTGAAGTGTATATGAGCGGGCCCACTTATGAAAAGTCGCGAATCGAAATTTCGCGAAACGGAGGTGAATTGGGCCTTTTTTCCTATATGCATCATGCCACTTTGGAGCCTATTTTGAGGCACTTGCAGGAGTCCAAAATGTGCCCAAGTGTGCTTGTTCGAAAGCCTGTCCTGTCTACTTTCCAACCCAAGTGGAATTTTTGAATTTGGTGTTCATTTTCCCCTCCAAATCTTCATTCTCCCAAGACTGCTTCCTGTGTGTCAAAATAGGGGCATAGAGGTCATTTTTTGGGGTTTTTTGACCTCCTAGAGACTCAAATCATGCCCAAATTTCTTGTCCAAGTGCCAGTAGTTGTAATTTTTCATGCTGAATCCAAAAATGCAAGCCATTTCCAATTTGGAGCTCCCAATTCTAAGCGTCGCGCCAGTGGCGCAGTGCACAGGGAGAAAAAACCTGTGTTTTGACCAAAAAATTACCATGTGACCAAAATTGCCCCAAATTTCTTGAAATTTGGGCTGGAGGTTCTCTAAGAGGCACCATGATGGGCCAATAGAAGCTTTAGCCAAGATTCAAAGGCGATCTTTCTCTTTTGCCTCCATTGCCTCTTTTCTTACTTTGCTCAATTTTTCCTTCGAGCACCTTATTTGGGCATTTGCACTCATGTTCAGTGCCCTGTAATGATAAACCATCCTCCTCAGTATGGTTTTATCTTTGTCGGCCTTCTCCAGCAGTCTCTCCAGGTGTATGTTTATCCGCTCTGGCTAAGACTCACAGTCATTCTTGATCTCTTGCTCCAAGGTAGTGAGCTTGATCCTCCTTTGCTGGGCAGCTTGTCAATTCTCACGGATGTTTTGCAGCTCCATGATCTCATGCTGGTCCTCAAGCTGCTTGTTCCTCTGCTCCTGATACTTGATGATCCATTTGTCCCTCTCCACATTGACTGACAAGTCTTGGATCTCCACGTTCGGCTCCTGAATAGTCATCCTAATTCGGGCACTTTCCACATCTGCATCATCAGCCTGAATGAGGATGAAGTCGGCCTCCTATTCACCTGATGGCCCCTCATCATGTATGGTCCTCTTGCCCTTGTCCTGTACCTGTGTAGTCGATGCCAGAAACGAGGCCCCTTCCACCCCGGGTGTAGATAACACTCGCTTTGCTGCAACAAAAAAGTGCCTACTACCTCTCTGATATGTCACGAATACTAGCATAGTTGTGGTCTCATGGTGCTCATACTGATGAGAAGGACCACCAATCTCATGCTCTAGCTCTGATAGTACCTATGAAGTGCTAAATAGGTCACGGAAGATGAAGGCCTCCCAAGCAATGCCCTACAATCCCAACTGATGATCCACCAAAGTCCGGATAAGAGCAAAGTGATAAACATTGTTAAGTTGCTGCTGAGGGGTCTTATGCTACATGAAGGTGTTCATCCTCTCTATGTTCCTGCAAATGAAGAATGGGAGGTTCATCATCCGCACCTTGGTAAAGTGCATGAGCAACCTGATGTGATAGGCATATAGACGAGAGAACCTCCCCTCACAGCTGAAGTACTTCATGATCAATTTCATGAGTGGAGCATACTCATCTTTCAAATATCTGAATGGGAAGACTCTTGTGAGTTGACTCAATAATCTGGCCTTAATTTAAGGCTCATAGTGTTGCCTATCCACCTTTTTCTTCTTATGCCACTATTCTGCAACATTTGGTATGCCTGTTGCCACTGAGATGGTTTCGGGTGTCAATGTGAAGGTGACCCCGGCCAAGATAGACTGACCTCCATGTAGGTGAAGCACAAAAAGACGGGCAACTCATGATGAACTCTAACATTAGCCACCCTTTGACAAAATTCAAAACATGCTAGGTGTTGGAAATATGACATGGAAAGAGGGAATGCTTGTAATTCAGTGAGGGTAGTGGGCTCATCCCTAACATGTTTACCACTCTTGTGATGTCTCATGGGAGCCTGCTCTTCCGAGGATGAGTCACTTTGTATCTCCATCCCATACTCTAATGAATGTTGTGATGGCATGACTGCTGTGTGTATTGTACTTACGCTGCCCTTTGATGATGGTGTGAAGTTGGGTGCTTTTGTGATATCTGTCACCAAGGGGAGCAATGAAACAAAAGGGAGTATTAGGAGGGGAGTAATGTGATGGGAATAGGAGTTATGGGGAGAAATTTGTTTAGGGATATGTGGGGGGTTTGGGTATTTGATAGGGTAGGGTTTTGGGGTTTTGACAAGGTAGGGTTTTGGGGTGTTATGTTGACAAATAAGAGGAGGGGAAAGGGAATAGGGTTTGGTAGTGTTTTAAGGTAGGGATAATAGGAAAAATGAGAAAGGGGGGATAGGGAAAAATGGTAGGTGAGGGAAAAAAGGTGGGTGAAAATGGAACCTTGGCCTCAATACCACAATTATGCAACCCTAACAACAATGTCTTTTGGTGTTTTCTTGTGGTTGATTTTATGAGTTTTGTTGCATTCAAACATAGCCATAAACCACCATATCATTTATAAACTTTGATGAACAAGTCATGTCATAGAGCCTACCTTTCAATTTGAGGGGCTTCACAAGAAATTTGAGGTGATTTGGCATGATTTTGGCCCTTTGTGGGTGTGTGCCGCGCCTTTTGAAAAAATGAACTGAGGGGTGGCTCTGTGTGCGCCACACCCTCTATGTGCGCTGCGCCCTTGTGTATATGTGCCGCGCCCTGAAACTACCTCCAAATTTTCTCCAAACACACACGATGCACTCCTAATCACTTTGCAATATCTCCCAATGAATTTGATTTGCACAATGCCCTTGATTTTGGTGGAAACTTGTATAAAAAGGCTTTGAAGTCATGGGTTTGATTTTTTCCTCTTCAAAAACCCATTTTTCTAATGTTATGTTTTGACACTTTTTCATTGACTTAAAGCAATACTGATTTTCACTTTCGCTTTGAAATTTCAGCTCAAATGACGAAATTTTCGGCACTCTTTGCAGGGATTGCATGACAGGACATTTGGCCATGGAAACCATGAATGCATCTAAAGAAATCAACTGATGATTTTTTTGAAAATTTTATCACCAATGGCACTGTTTGATTTTTCTTCAAAACAGATTTTTGAAGAAGAGTCGAAGTCTATCCACATAACGATGAAACTCTCTGAATCATAACTGTGTAAGGGCCTCACTCTGACCTGCATGGCTTTATTGAAACCAAATTGATGAATCCCTAGACCTAACTATCGAAAAATGACTTTTGTCCTTTAAAGGACCAGACCTTGACTGTCATGGACTTTAGTGATCATTGACAAAAGACCTGAGCCAGTAGGAGCCAAACATGAGGGGAAATGACTAGCATGACCTTTTCCATTAGATTATGGCATGCCCCTAGCGGAATGCAGCTGAGTGAATGGAGCGGAACACCTAAAAATGAAATGCATAAAGAGTTTTGATCTCTGACGGAGGACTGACCAAACCAACTCTAAAATTGGCTCCAATGGGGGATGGTAGCTCCTTTGAGGTGCCAAGAACAACAGATCTCTGGAAGAGCTAGATAGTGCCTTTGTCCATTGGGCTATGGAGTCATTATTTCGACAAACAACACAAGACTTTGACTCATTTATGAAACTGAAATGACCAAAAAAATGACTTAAATTTGACCTTGAAATGCCTTGAAGACTAACTTAACAAACTCTGTCAAACTGAAATAAAATGGTATTTACAGTGCTAGTGGAAGCAATGTTAATAACTCAGAAATGGTACTTCTTGAGCAGCTGACCATTGATCAACCCTCCTGGACAATCTTCCTCGTTCATTTCCTTCAGAAGAAAGGCATTCTGACCCCGATATGCTGCAACCTTGAAAGGACCTTTCCAAAGGTTCTCGAACTTACCGTGCTTGCCTTTCTCCTCATTCCTTGCATCCCACTTCAACACCACATCATTCACCTGAAATTTGTCCACCGTTGCCTTTCTGTCATAAATTTTCTTGATTTTCTCCTGCAATTTGGATGTTTTCTTGAAAACTTCTTCTCTGTTTTGCTGCAAGTGGACCATTTTATTCAACCTTCTCTACATGGGATCTTATTCACTTCTGGCCTCCTAAAGAAGTTTGACTACCGTGGCAGTGAGAGAGGTAGGAAATACTGTATCAACTCCATAAACAAGCTCAAACTGTGACATACCAATGGATTTCTTTTGACTGACCCGATCTGCCCAAAGTGCATTAACCAACCTCTTATGCTAGCTTTTCTTGTTTATTTCCAGCAGCTTCTTGATTATGTTGACCAATGATTTATTCGAAGACTCTGCCAATCCATTGCCTTGTAGATGATAGGCAGTTGAGTGACCCAAAATGATGTGATATTTATGACAAAACTCTACCATCCTTTTTTATTTGAAAGCTGCTGCATTATCAGTGATTAGCTTATTCGGGCAACCAAAGCGAGACAAGATGTTATTTTCAAGGAATGAAATGATTACCGCTTCAGTAGCTTGTCTGGTGGGAATTGCGTCGATCGATTTCGTGAAATAATCTGTTGCTGTGAGGATCCATCTATGCTGACTGAAAGAAATAGGATGAATTTCACCAATGAAATCCAATCCCCATTGCTGGAAAGGACCACTCACCTCTATAGGCTTAAGTGGAAAAGGCTGTAACTTTTGTTTTCCTTCAAAAATCTGACACTTATGACAGTGCTTGACCATTTTATATACATCAGCAAACAATGTCGACCAATAGTACCCCGCTCTCAGAATTTTATTTGCTATTGACTTCCAAAAAAGGTGACCACCACAGTCTCCTTGGTGGCAGTCCTGCATGACCTTCTTTGCTTCCTTTTCCACCAAACAATTTAACAAAATGCCACTGGGATCTTTCCAATACAATGCAAAATTTAGAATGCAAAACTTGGCAGCCTTCAACTTGAGTGTTCTCGCTTTGTTTCTAGTCATGCCGGGTGGTGGTGACAAATTTTTAAGCACATATATGGTATTTGAATACCATGGAGGAAGAGCAAACATTTCAGATACCTAAATTGACGATCCTTCCTCATTCTCATCGGACATAGTAGCGATCAGATTTATGTCCAAGCTGTGCAAGTTTGATTCAACCATTAACTTCACCAATCCCTGCCCTTTAACCAACTTTATGGGCTTTATTTCCACATCATATTCCAGCAAGGCTGCAATCCACTTGCTTCGTCTTCCTTCTGGATCGGTCTGCACTAAAAAATCTTTGACAACAACATTAGTAACATAGGCCAAAATATGAGAATGTAGAATATACACCCGGAAATATTTCAGTGCCTTCACAAGTGCAAGTGCTTGCTTCTCAATGATGTTGTATTTTAAGGCTGCATCTCTTATAGCTCTGCTGAAAAATGCAATGGGTCTTTCGTGATCATCTCTTTTCAACAATAGCACCGCTACCATAGTATGCTTTGAAGGAAATGAAAAAAATATGAAATCCTAAGTGTAGTCTGGGCTGACTAGAACTCAAGCTGAAGAAAGAGCCAATTTGACCAAATTGAAAGATTTTACAATCTCCTCCGTCCATTTCACTTGGCTGTCCTTCTTAAGCATGTTTGTCAGCTCTCTTAGGTGCTCGGCAAGATTAGGTACAAAGTGGCATAGAAAATTCATTTTACCATTGAACGATTGTATCTCTTTCTTATTCCAGGGCAAATCGATTTTCTGAATTTCTTGCACATGTGCTGGGTCAATATGAATGCCATATTTTGAGATAATGTGCCCGATTAGTTTGCCTTCCTCCATGGTGAATAAGCTCTTCTTTGGATTCAGTGACAAGCCATGTTTTTTGCACTTTTGGAAGACAATTTTTAGATGGTACATGTGCTCTTCATCAGATTTAGAAAACACCGTCAAATCATCCAGGTACACAACCAAAAAGACATCCTTCTCGTTTGCAAAAGCCAAGTCCATTGCATGCTGAAATGTGGCACCCACATTCTTCAAACCAAAAGGCATTTTAGTGTAGTGAAAGTTTCCCCATGGAGTGGTGAACGCTGTCTTATCTCAGTCATCTTCATGGACAAAAACTTGGTTATATCTGGGATAACCATCAAGTAGTGACATACGAGACGCTCCCACTACTCGTTGAAGTATATGGTCCATTTTGGGCAGTGGGTAGTTGTCTTTCAATGAAAGTTTGTTGAAATTTCTAAAATCAATGCATAAGCGAATCTCACCTGTCTTCTTTCGTACGGGCACCAAGTTAGAGATCCAATCCGAAAATTTGATGGGCACAATGATCCCTGATTTGTACAACCTGTTGATCTCCTTTTCAATAGATGACAACAACTTTGGATTTAGCCTTCTCAACTTCTGTCTGAATGGTTTCTGATTGGGCTTGATGGGTATGGTGTGCTGAATTATATTGGTATCATATGTTTTTAAGTCAGAATAGTCCCAAGAAAATACATCAGCAAATGAAGACATCAAACTGATATGTTTGTCCTTGATCTTTGGTGGTAATGCTTTGGACAATTTTACCAATTTAGGATTAGCAGCTGTTCCAATGTTGACCTCTTCCACACCCTTCTCTGTTGGCTGCAATGTTGGCTTATGGGCTACATCATCTTGATCAAAAAGTTGTTCTAAAGGTATCAAGCCTTTAGGAATAACGTTATTCTTCAGTTGCGAAATGTCCATTTCGTTGATCTGCACATCATCTGTACCATTACCTTTACCATCGTCATTTTCTACATCAATTGAGGTCTCTTTGAACTTGCCTTTGTTTTGTAGAAAATCATCAATCTCCTCATCATCTTGGAACACTTGCCAATATCTAAGTATGGGGGTTTACGCAGTGCATTATATTAGATATCATTTTGGGATTCAACTGCGTTAAGTAAGTCATTCACGTATGACCATTTACATGAGAGGTAGTCGTAATTGACTAATTTCTCATGATTTTTGAATAGTTCACTTAGCACTCATTGCATCGGGTGATGCTCAGTTGAATCCCAAAAATGATATCTAATATAATGCACTGCGTAAACCCCCATACTTAAATATATTTAATATAATTTTTTTATTTAATAAATAATAATCATTATTGTAAAAATAGCTTCTGCATAAATCACATCAGAAAGATTCTTGCCGACGCGTTTCGAACCAACCAGTGTGGTTCATCGTCAGGACGAGTTGAAGGAACAGATCAGGCCAAGCAGGTTAAATAGACTGAGCAGAGACTCCAACGACTCCCTAACAGCTATATTTG